>PVLC010002849.1:46979-107103 GCA_004027655.1 Graphiurus murinus | reverse complement strand
GGAAAACATTATGTTAAGTGAGATTAGTCAGTCACAAAGAGTTAAGAAGCATATGTTCTCCCTAATATGTGGATGCTAGGGAGAAGATGGGGCATAGGAGGGTCTCCAGATGAAAAAGAGAGATCCTCGATAAGCAAAGAAGCTGATTTAATTGTAGTGGATGCATGGGGCAGAGGGACACCCTAAAGCACATGATGTAGAAGCTTTTTAATTTAATGTCATTCCACTTTTATTTATTTATTTATTTATTTATTTTTTGGTGTGTTACTGGGGATTGAACTCAGGGGCATTCTACCTCTGAGCTACACCCCCAGCCCTATTTTTTATTCTTTATTTTGAAACCGAGTCTCACTAAGTTGCAGAGGGCCTCACTAGGTAGCTGAGGCTGGCCACAAACCCGGATCCTCAGGTCTCAGTCTTCCGAATGCTGGGATTACAAGCGTGCGCCACCATGCCCGGCTTCCATCCCACCTATTGACTCGTAATTTTATTTCCTGAGCTTTGGGGGTCTGATGGAGGAAGTCTCTACCAGTGCCTCTATGTTGGAGAGTTCACAGAAAGGAATTTTACTCAGCCATAAAGAAGAACCCAATTATGTCATTGCCAAGAAAGTCGATGGAACTAGAGACTGTTACTCTAAGTTCAGCCAGTCTCAGAAAGCCAAGGGTCATATGTTTTCTCTCATATGTGGAAGCTAAAGAGAAAGCAAGAAACACAAGAGACTTAAGATGAATGAGGAGAGGGATCCACAGAATAGTGGAAGGAGATTGGGGGAGGGAGGTGAGGAGAGTCAAAAGCAGGATTGAGGGAGGAAATGGTTCAAATCCTGCTATGTTCATATATAACAGTATCACTACCAAACTCACTGACATGTCCAGGAAAGCAGAAGAGCGAGTGGAGTGGGTTTGGAGAGAAACACACCAAGTGCGGTGTGCATGTATGTTTTTGTGTCACTTTGAACTTCACTACAATGCATAATTGAAATACATCAATAAAAGTATTTTAAGGAAAGAGAAGAGACAAAGAGGAATTTGAGCAAGACAGGCATCAGAAAGCCTCAAAAGGCTTGCCACCTCTACTCCTCATGGTGACAGCCACACTCAGTGGGGTCCCATTACAGGACGCAGCCCCTAGGAAGAGTGGGGGTGAGTGATGAAGGAGCACTCCAGGCAGGACCAGGAGTCCTCAAAACATACCATTACACCACTCTGCTTAGACCTACGTCTTGGTCTTCTCCATCATCCAGGCATTAATCTCTTAGGATTACAAAAAAAGAATGAAATGAACTGACTCATTTTCTGTAATATTTTTCCATCTTTTCTTATCCTCCTTAAAGAGTGTAGGTCATCCCTGGAGCCATCAAAGCAAAGGAGGATTAAAGAAGAAGAAAACACAGGCATTAATCTTCAGGAGCTTGGACTCAGCAATCATTTCTTAGAGATGACACCAAAGGGGGGGTGGACAGATAAACTAGACTTAATTGAGATTATCTTCTGTTATTCAAAGAACACTACCAAGAGAGTAGAAAAAAAAAAGTCCACAGAAAAGGAGAAAATATTTTCAAATCATGTATTTGGAAAGGGACTTGCATTCACCCCATATAAAGCATTCTTCCAACTCAACAATGACAAGACATAATTCAGTTAAAAACTGGCAAAAGACTAGAATGGATATTTATCCAAATTAAATATACAAGTGTCTCATTAGCATTTGTAAGATGTTTGATATCATTAATCAGAAAAAATGCAAATCAGAACTGCAATGAGCCTTCTCCCAGAACATGTGAGGATGGCTCTAATCACCAAGATGGACCGTAACAAGTGCTGGTGAGAAGGGAGCCCTCCTGCACTGCTGGTGGGCATATGCAGCTGCCTTGGGAACCAAGCTTGGCAGTTCCTCAAAATGTTAAACAGGGTTACCACATGACATAGCTATTCTACTCCTACTTAAAAGCCCAAGAGAAATGAAAACATATGTTCACACAAACGCTTGTACACAATTATTCACAACAGCGTTGTTCATAACAGCCAACACATGGAAACAACCCAGATGTCCACCCGCTGATGAATGGATAACCACACTCTGGTACTTTTGTTATCTGCAAGAAGAGAGGATTCTTCTTTTGACTGTGCTAAGTGAAAAAAGTCACACACAATGGCCAAAAGCTGTATGATTCCATTGATATGAAATGTCCAGAGTAGGCAAAGTCACAAAGACAGAAAGTAATTTGGTGGTTACCAGCAGCTGGGAATCTAGCTGCTAAAGGTATGTAGTTTCTTTGGGGGATGATGAAAATGTCCTGGAATTAGTGGTGAGAATTGCAAAGCTTTGTAAATACATATATAAAAAACACTGAATCATACATTTCAAAAGTGAACTTTATGAGAATTGTGTCTCAATTTAAAAAAAAAAAAAAAAAAGCAAAGAGAAGAAAGGCCTCATGCATCCATAGGTCATTTTTAAGTAAGTTGGTGGGAACACTACATAAGGAGCACAAACTGTGGATGACCCGTCAAATATTTCAGGCATAGATTATATATACATTTTTAGTGGTGTCCTGTGTACGTCAGGATTCACCCACTCTAGTGCTCTCCGGTAGCTTAGTGGACATGTAACTAGTGAGGTGGTCACACTAGAAGAGGAGCCCAAACCCAGGCCCCAGAGCGTATCTTCCAGCTGCCAGCAAGAACTCTAGCCCCAGGTGGGGGCTCTGCTCCTGCACCTTCTGCTCAGTCACAATCAATCAAACAGCAAGCATGGAGACTCATGGGGGATGTCAGCAAGTACCTGAAGGCTGTAACTTATGAAGGTGACTGAGTGGTGACCCAGAGAGGAAACAGACACAGGAAGTGACAGCATTGATGGTGATCTTTATTACTAGGTTTCCCAAGAGCAGGGCTCAGGCCATGCCCTGCAGTGCCCCCTGGGAAGCACCAGCAGCCTCAGGAGGTGGAAAGGAGGAACGAGGAGGGAACACTGGCAGGACCTTTGCTGCATTTCCACAGAGAGGGCAGGGCGGGGGAGGAGGGCTGGGACTAGCCATGTTGTCTATTTCTGGGACTCTGGCCTATACGAGTGGCTTCTTGTGGCAGAGTATGGACCTGGGATGAGTCAGGGCATGTAAGACATCGATTTGGTGTGTGAGTTAGAGAAGGCGATTGGTTTGCTCCAGAAGGAGCAACAGAAGAGCAGAGGCCACACATGCCAATGAATCAAGGGTACAGAAAGACAAATAGAAGTAGTAATTCTTTCTTGTTCTCAGCATCTGTCTGTCTCCAATTAGCTTTCTGTTAGCAGATCCCTTGGTGGTTGGCTCCTTACTGTCACATATACACATGATGGTGGAGGGTAGCTAGCCAGTCCTCACTGTCTGCTACTATGAGGCACCGGAGGATTATCAGGGCTGTTCATTCACAATGCCTCTTGCTCTGTGATGTCACACTCAGTTTCAGTTCATTAGAAGCTCTAGCCTTCCCCACGGTTAACTCTTCCATTGGTGTGAGTACCCGATGCTCAGGTGGTCTTAGTGGATCCAAGGCCTTGTTTTCCTGAGGTCAGTCTTGGGTCACTTATGGGCATTTGAGTCTGAAAACACCCCACACAGCCTTTTCCAGAGGGAAAGGGGCATCAGGCTATGATGTTCCGTCTGCATGTAATTGTTGAGATCCTTAGAGATAAATCAACCAGGATCCATTAAGAAGAAAGGTCGGGAACGGGTGATCCGTCGGCCTTCAGGGATGTGAGGGGTCACGTGCTTGATGAATGCTGAGTAATCCTGAGATGAGAAATGCTAAGAGGAAACAAATGTATGGAGGTTCCTCCAGCAGCAGAGGCTGTGGGCCCCGGGCCGGTGTGGGAAAAATGCGTTAATGTTTAGGATCATCTTTCCTGATATTCCCTATTGCTAATTGCTATTTCCTTGCTCTATCTCATCACAATCAGTTTGGCCTAAGTGCATTGGTAGATTAATCCCTTTGCTCAGAGCTGGGCTAAGGTGGTCTAGGTCCTGAGCTTGCTAAATCTGGGAGGGAATGCGGGTGGCTAGCCTTCTTGGGCTGTGACAGCCGGTGCTGCCATGGAGGTGGGAACAATTTTTAAAAGAGACTCAGGCAATGCCTCACCTGGTGTGGATCTGAGAATGACCAGGTAAGGTCTAGTGTGGATCTGAGCATGACCACGTGAGGCAGAGGCCTGGCCAGGACTCCACGCTATTCCCAGTCACATGAAACTCTCTTTTTGCCTGGTAGAACTGATTCTTTGGGACTTCTTAGCAAAGGGTAGTGATTATGAGTCTCCTTACAGGTTGCTCATGAGCAGAGAGAGTTAAGATCCACTCTAAGAAATTCTAGCTCATTGCTCATCCTCATGTCTGTGCTTGGCTGTTATGAATACCGTTGCCATGAATATTCATAAGTTGTTCAGTGACTCTGTTTTCAATTTTCCTGGGTTTATACCTAGGAGTGTAATTGCGGTATCATATGGCAATTCTACGTTCCAGTTTTTGAGGAACTGCCAAACTGTTTCCACAGCAGCTGCAACATCTCACATTCTCATTATTTGGCATCTAACACTTTTTTCTTATTATTATTAGCTACACTGGTGAGTGTGAAGTGCTATCTAAGTGTGGTTCAGGTTTATATTTCCCTAGTGACAAATAATATTCAATATATTTTTATGTTCTTATTGGCCACTTCTTCTTTAGAGAAATGTTTTTAAAATGCTTTAACCATTCTTTTATTTGGATTATTTGTCTTTTTATTGTTGAGTGGTAAAAGTTTGATATATATTCTGAATATTCGTCCCTGTCTTACTGTGGGCTGTTACAACAAGATACAGATACACAGATACTTCTCGACTTAGGATGATGTTAGGGACTTATAAACCCTATGTTGGAAATACCATTTAAGTTGAAAATGCATTTGGTACACCTAGCCTACCCAACATCACAGCTTACCCTAGCATACCTTAAACGTGTTCAAAACACTTACATGAGCCTACAGATAGGCAAATTTGTCTTACACAAAGCTCGTTTTATAATAGAGTATTGAATAGCTCATGTAGTTTACTGAATGCTGCACTAAAAATGAAAAACAGAATGGCTTATGGCAATAAGCATTGTGCCACTGTAAAGTTGAAAACTGCACGTCGAATCCTCATGAGTCATGGACCATCTGTACCTTAGGCTGGGCAATTCAGAAACCACAGACACTCATGGCTCACAGTCCTGGAGTCTGGGAAGTTCAAGATAAAGGATATCAATGTCTGGTGAGGGCTTGGTGTGTCCTTCACAAATGGCATTCTTCTGCTGTGTCCTCACAGGACAGGAGCTCACTGTGTGGGTGGCACTAACACCATTTGTGAGGGCTGGCCACCTCCCAATGGCCCCGTGTCTTAGTCCTATCACACTGAGTATTAGGTTCCAATCTATGAATTTTGAGGGGACATCATTACTCAGGCCACAGGTGACCCCTATCAGATAACTGACCTAAAAATATTTTCTCCCAGTTTGTGCATTGTCTTTCCATTTTCTTTGTAGAATCCTTTGGTGCACAAAAGTTATACTTGTGATGAAGTCCAATTTATCTATTTTTGCTATTTCAGTGTCATATCTAAGAAACTGTTGCAGACCCAAGGCCACACAGATCTCTCTATAAAAACAGTTTTATGGTGTTAACTCTTACATTTAGAAATGTGTCTTATTTCTAATATGGGGTCAGGTAGGGGGTCTGTATTCATCAGCCTTCCACTTTCATTGCTGTGACAAGATATCCCAGACAATCAACTTAAAGGAAGATTATGGTTTGGATACAGAATGATCCTCAACTCCTGTGTTAAGCAATGCAGCCACATTCAGAGGCAAGGCATGGCTGGAGGAGGTGGGTTCCTTAGAGCATGGCCTGGGGACTGTATCTGTCCCTTGCCCCCCCTGCCCCCATCCTGCTCTTTCTGCTTCCTGGCTGCCATGATTGACAGCAGCTTTTATCCACCACATGACTTGCCTCTGTTTTTCTGCCTTGGAGACAGCCACCCATGGACTAATCCTCTAAATCCATGAGCCAGATAAACTTTTTCTCCACTAAATTGTGCTCGTCAGGGATTTTGGTTGCAGCAGTGGGAAAGCTGGCTGAAACAAGGAGGAAAGATGTATTTGGGCTCACAGTTTTGGAGATTTCATCCATAGTTGATTGGACCACCTGTTTGGGGGGGCCTGTGGTGAGGCAGATTATCATGGTGGGGAACATGGGGCAGTCAGGACATGGAGAGGAAGAGAGGAAGGGGGAGGATGCCAATATTCTTTTCAAGGCCACGCCCCCAATGACCTAACTTTCTCTCTCTAAACTCCACCCCCTAAAGGTTCCACCAGCTCTCAATTGAACCACAGGCTGCCGAACAAGCCTTCAATACATAAGCTTTTGTGGGAACCTCTAGATCCCAACTCTAGCAAAGTCCAGTTTTATTCTTTTGCATGTGGATATTTAGTGGTCCGAGCACCGTTTTTTGAAAAGAACATTCTTTCCCACTGAATCGTCTTTCCCACTGGCTCAATTTTTAAAATAAATAGAAAATGAAATCTATTATGTGAGTTACTTTTTTTTTTTTTCTAATTTCGTAGTTTCCTTAGATTCATTACTGATGGTTTCCACTGGACAGTATTTCTTAAAACTTTTGTTGATTTGAACTGTCATGTTCAAAATTATCTGAAAATAGACACAGACACTGAATGTGGAAGAAATTTCAAGTGTGTGCTTTTCAAGGAAACACACATTTTACAGTGACCCCATGACTCTGTGCATGCCATACCATTCCCAAAGTGCTCCTCCGGTCCCAGGTCCCACTTTACCACTGAACACTCAACTCCCATCTCCCCTCCTCTGTGCCCACAGGGGGCTTCTAGACTTGATATTTTACATGCATCTGTGATTTGTTTTCAGTGAGTTATCATTATTTATTAGATTCTTGCCCCACTGTTTTTTTTTTCCCCTCTTCACAGATTGAAAACCAAGCTACTCAGGTGGAAGTGGGGCACCGGGAGCTTAGACCAAATTTATGTTAGCAACCTGTACATATTTCCTTACCAGACTGACCTGCCAGTGGCTCTTCCTGGGGTGTCGCCCCCACCCAAAGGAGATCGAAAGTGCATGAGCTATTCTTGGAGGGCATGCCCTCAGTTCCATTTTGGTTGAAGGGCACACAATACTAACCATCCCAAACAGGAAGAAGGGTTGCTCATCTTTTAGAACTCTCCTGCCTCCCACAGAATGGTTTCTATATTAGGAAACCCTGACTCCTACAGGAAAACTCACTGCTGACTGTAAGAAAGCCCCCCAAAGATTCATCGAGTTATTGCTCAGAAGCCATCAGTCATTTCATCAGTGGAGAAGAATTAGGATTCCAGCTGGAAAGAGTCAGGCTTGCTCTGGGCCCATCATGGCCCTCTGTCCTTTACTGAGTGAGCCATGCGTTCACATCCTCCCATCCTTTACCACCCGTCTCTAGTGCTCAGGTAATAGGTTGATGGCTCCTCTTATGTCCTGCATCTCCAGTGATCCACTCCTTGTCTGTCTTCCTGTTGGCCCATTTCTACTTCTGTCCTTCCTTACATCAAGGATGGACTGCTGGTTCTCCTCATGGCCTGCCCTTGGCACATGACTCAGCTTCCTGACTGGTTCATTAGATCTCATTCCAGCTCTGCCTCCAGGGTTTAAGGGAGGGGGCACCCTTCCCATGCAGCCCCTCTCCTGTCCTGTCTTTCAGCCCTGTCCCAGCGACATGCATGGGTGCCACATTCTGCACACACCCCTGATTCTGCCTCTTCTGCTCCTGTAGGGGCATCAGACACATCCTTGCAGGGTGTGTCACCAGATCGGAGAAGTGGCTCCACTTTCCACCCTCACCCAGAACTCACGGGGCACACCACACTTAAACCTCAACCCGTCCATTCCCAAGCTCATTCTTGCATGCTCTTAGGTCAGATGCTCCTTGCTTCATGTTTGCATGAGTTATTTCCACAACAAATGAGAAAGCAGCTCAAGGACAAGAACTGGGTCTTGCATTTCTGGTCTTTCTACCTTTGTAGCACTTTGCTGTAAACACAGTAGGAGCAGATGGAGCTATTGATGAATTGGATTGGATGGATTTGGCAAAAGGCTCACGAAATCTTTAATATTTTTGCCTTCATGATTTTAGAGGCAGCATTGACTAACCTCACATTGTTACCAGACATCTGACAGTTTTACTGTCTCAAGTGCCTTAGGGTGGGTAGACCTGGCTAAAATAGAGGGAAACAAAGAGAAGCCATGATTGGAAAAGATTCCCGGGGAGGTTTCTGGAATGAAAAGTTTCTTGAGGTTTATGACCCTAGAAACCACGAGTTTCAGGGCCATGGCGTTCAGGACAGAACTGCTGAGCCTGAAGGAATGTGTGCGCACTTGCCCCAAGTGTGGGGACCTGAGACTCCACAAAGAATGTCGCATGTGACTGAAACCAGAGTCTGACCTCTGGGATGGAGATTCCTGGCACACAGTGGCTGAAAGCAACCTCCAGGGATACGTGCCTTTTTTTTTTTTTTTTTTCTCTGCACTTGAAAGCCCTCCCTGGAGTACAGAAGAATGCGTATTCAGCTTCTTGTTTCATACCCGCTGTTCAGCTAGCCCTGGCTTGTAGGATGTTATGGTTGAAGAGAAGAGAAAAGGTATTTGCAAGGATGAACTGTACTTTCTATTGTCAGAAGAGAGCCACTGAGGAGTGATTTAGGGAGATCTGAGATGTGTGCATACGGTTTCATTTAGAAATGTTAATTAATCACCAGTGAGCCACAGACAACTCCATCCTAACCATGCCTGATGTTTTATAGAGCTCCAGTGTTACCAAGTGTTCTTGTGTCTTTGACCTATTTACTTTTCAGGACAAAGCCAATCAGCACATCAGCTTTCCATGCATGGGCTCCTCTCCCTTACCAGGGTTTTATTTGCACTGATACATCATTTGGTCGTTTGTTTTCAAACAGTCTTTACTAGAGACATAGTATTTGTTAATCATTTTTACATTTGCTACCTCATTAACAAAGAAACCCGATTCAAACATACACATTTATTCATTTCTCAATAATTCCTGACTTCTTTCCCAACCAAATTAACTTGCAAGAAAATTAAAGCCTATTTTTGGAAGGTAATCTTTGCTCCTTTGTTCTGTGCATACTTGTTCATTTCTGATGTTTGTGAGTTGTGTGAGGAGGTTTCTAATCCTTTTTCTTTGGGTCAACATGTTGCCTCAGAGATTTGGGGTGCAAGAAGCTTCAGCCAGTGCGACACCACATCTGCTAGTGCACACGGACTCTTTCTTGAGACCCCCGCTATTTCCTGCCCTCTTCTTCTGTGATGAACCATCCAGCACTGCATTGTTTATTTCTTTTCAGTAAGCCAAGGGGAAATCCTAAGAAAGTCAGGCTTAAATGAATCCTACAGCAAAAGCATCTCACCAGATTCTCCCAATTATAAAGACAGGGCTTCTGCATCATGAGTATGTATCCTTATGCCAATGACTTCATTTTGGGGACTCTATTCAGACAAAGGCTCTGTCCTCATCCAAACTACTTCTTTGTTCAATGAGTGCACCTCTGACACCCTGAAAACAAAACCAGTTGGGTCAAAGAGTATTCAGACCCAAGAGCTGGTTGCTCTTGTGTAAATGAAGAGAGAGAATGTGTTTGGGGGCTTCGATATGTGGACTGATGGGAAGTAGGAAGAATGGGTGACAGGTGTGGAGTTGGCACATGGAGAAACAGTAGAACTGGGGATAGGTGATGGACTTATTTCTGGGAGGGGCTGACTATAGACAATGGACTGTATTATAGTTAGATATGAAATGTTCCCTAGGGAGCTCATTTATTAGTGTTTGGAGCAAGTATAATTGAGTCTTAAGGATTATAATCGCAGTGATTGTAATCATTGCAATGTATTTATCCGGGTGGTGGCTGGAGAGATTGGATCCCAGGGGGTGTGGCCTTGGGGATTATATATATGGTTCCTCCTCCCCAATTGTTCTTTTGCTTCCAGCCTCCATGACTTGAAGAGCACAGACCATGTGCTTTCCCTCTCTCTACCTCTCGCCGCCATGCTCTGAGATCCTTGCTTCCCTAGCCTCACATAGACTGAACCTGAAACCATAAGAAAATAAAGCTCCTTTCCTCTAAGTTATGTGGTCAGGTCTTTAGATTATGGCTGTGAAATGCTGACTAGAACAGACTCCTATCTGGGTGTGGTGAGTTGGTGGTTCTGCCAGGATACCCAGGTTAACAGGCACCAGGGGCCAGTTGAAAGGAAGGGGCTGGGGTGAGAAAGACCAAGCGGAGCTGGGTGGGCAGAAGGAATCTCTGGGAACAGCTGAGGTTGCCCAGGGCGGGTCACACAGAGGATGCTGGGCTGGAGCATACTTGATGCTGAGCAATTAGAGATGCAAGGACCTTCAAGAAGGAGTCAGGCAGAGTCCAACTGGGGGCTTCGGTGTTTGTTACACCTTTGTCTCAATCAAAAATATTAAGAGGTATTTAATTAATATTAAAATATCAATGATCAGTTGCAATATTAATATTAATATTGTACTTGGTAATTTTGCATACATATATAGCGCTATTTTAATTGTTATAGTTTTTATTTTATTTAATTAATTAATTTTTTTTGCAGTACTGAGGATTGAACTCAGGGGCATTCTACCTCCAAGCTATACTCCCAGCACTATTTTTTCTTCTTTATTTTGAAACAGGGTCTCACTAAGTTGTGGAGGGCCTCACTAAGTAGCTGAGGCTGGCCGTGAACCTGGATCCTCTGGTCTCAGCCTCCCAAATGCTGCGATACAAGCATGCGCCACCATACCTGGCTTTAATTGTTATACTTTTTACATCTCTGTCCCCTCTCCTCCTTTCCCTAAACCTATGTCACTCCTTTAGCGTCTCTGCTATTTTACCTGATAGATGGAGGGGGTTAGACCCAGAGGGAAGTATTCCAAGAATTGTGTGCATGTATATTTCTCTCACTCTACTTCCTAATATGGTATATACTCACAATGCACCAAATAAAAGATAAACAGAAGAAAATAAAATACTTTACTTATAAGAAAAATATTAAGAAGAATTCAGCTTCCCAATCCCCATGTTACTGTGATGAAAACATGTAAACAGGTTGAAAATGTATTGCGGTTACATTGAGAGGCATTATTCCTCCACCTCATAGTGTAGGAAGGGATCATATGCTCTATAAAGCCTTCTAAAACCCCCAGGTCTTAGATATCTGACTTTTGAAGCCCTGAGCATATAGCTTGTCATGGAAGCCCTACAATACCACACCAGACCCAGTGCAGGTGGGGAGTTGGTCCACACACAGCCTTACCTCATCTCTATCTCAACCCCAGTCTTCCCCAGAATAAAACCTCCTGGAGCCCACAGCACGGAGGGAACAGGAAAGACTGATTCAATGATGTCTGTGTTAGGAACTCCAGAGAAAATCACCATGGCCCTGGAGACCCTGGGTGTTAACATCCATGTGCAGACAGAAAAGCAACTCATGTGACAATAATGGGCCACAGTCTTAGTCATTCTACCCTGCTGTTGAGAGGTACCTGAGAAGGAAGGACTGGTGTTGAGATGGTCCCTTTTTTTTAAGTACTGGAAATTGAACCCAGGATCTCTCTACCTCTGAGCTATACCCCCCCAGCCCTTTAAAAATATTTTGTTTGTTTTGAAACAGGGTCTTGTTAAGTTGCTGAGAGTCTCACTATGTTGCTAAGGCTATCTTTGAACCTGCAATCCTCTTGTCTCAGCCTCCCAAGTACTGGAATTATAGGCATTTGCTACCACATTGGCAATCCTTTACATTTACCTATTATGGCTTCATGTGTCTTAAAGTTGAGAAGAATGTCACTTCTCACAGGCTGGCTTCACATACTGTACCCTCAGCTAAGACAACTGTGAGATGAAATTATTCTTGCAAGCTGTTCTATCTTGATAAAACTTCCAATAATGAATAGTGATGCCTAGGATCTGTGGATCTATTTGACCCAAGCCTCTAGAAAACAGTACAAGATTTTTCTCTTCCTACCATATCTCTTTTTTCATTTAAACTTTCCAAGAGCTGATAGAAGCATAGGTGAACATACAAAACATTTCAATACAAAAATAGAGCTGGGCGTGGTGACTCATGTCTATAATCTCAGTACTTGGAAGACTCAGACAGGAGGATAGTCAATTAGAGGTCAACACTCAATAACCTAGTGAGACCCTGTTCCAAAATAAAAAGAAAAAATGGACTGAGGATGTAAGAGGTAAAACACTCTTGGGTTCAATCCCAGTACAATACATACCACACACACACACACACACACACACACACACACGATAACACATTATCTGCTCCTGGCCCTGGAGGTGAGCAGTCTATGGTCAAAGTGCCAGCATGATTGGTTTCAGACGAGGGCTCTCCTCCTGGCTTGCAGATACCATCTTCTTCCTATCCTCACATGGCCTTCTCTATGTGTGCAGAAAGGGAGAGATCTCTGGAGTCTTTGTGTCTTCTTAAAGTTACAGTAGTCCTTTTGGATTAGGCCCCAGCCTTGTGACTTCAATGAAACTTGGTTATCTTTTCAAAATCACTGTCTCCAAATACAGTTGCATTGCAAGTCAGGGCTTTGGCATCTGAGTTTGGGATGGCACAATTCACTCCATGGCAGGTAGTGTTTGGGGAGGGAATTCCAGGGAACCCAAGAGTGAGACATAAGCTCGGCAGGTACAGAAGTGTGACAAAGTGCAGTGCGTCCCAGAGCTATTGCACTGCATCAAAAGTGAAGCCGAACAAACATTTGGTCTCTTTCCTTGAAGGCTCTGGCACCGAGGGTAACAATGGGATGTTTGGGTGTGTTCCAGGTGTAGAACACAAGTAGATCCAGGTGATCCCATCTGCACTGGTAGGAGGTGTCCGCCCCAGACAGGATAATTTTTTGATCTTCATATGCCCCATTGGAAGACACAGATTTCAGCTGGGATGAGAAGTGGGAGCTGAGGTTTCACCATAATATAAAGGAATGTGGTAAAATGAACCAGAGGGAATGGCCTTCCTGTGAACTACGGGGACCAGTGTGGCATGCTTTGCATTTGTCCTGATGACTTGTGTCTGGTTTTCCTGGGGAGATCAGCACGCCCTCTGTGGTCTTGAAAAGGGTGTTGGGGGGGTGACCAGATGTGCAAGTGAAGCAGGCTAATCCTGCTGGCCTCTCCCACATCCAGGGAGCTCTGCTGGGGCTCATCAGGGCTCATCTCTTGCTAGACTCTTAGCCACAGGGCACCTGGGTGTTGCTGGCTCTCTTTCCAGACTTCAGATTAGCTTTTATGATTTGCAAACCCACCACAGATCCTTTGTGGATTTCAGCCCCCAGCTGGGGAGTCAGCTGCCTGGGCCAGCCATCGAAAACAGTGAGGTCAGAAGAAGAAATCTCCATCCCCGTGAGTCATGGCCCAGATGCGGCACCAGGTGGGAGCCCTAGGAGGCTCTTCCAGGCATCCTGAGCCCGGAAGGGAGCCAGGCTGCCAGCAGGATGAGTCTGATAGGCTGTGGGCATAGGTAAAGCTCCTGTTGAAGGCACTGGCAGGAGGTTCTCAAAGTCATCTTTGGTCTCCTCCCTTGCCAGGTGGACAGGTAGCCCTGGACTCCCTGACCTGGACTCTGTCCACCTGGCCTCTCCATGTATTGAGGTGGTTTCTGACATTGCTACCATGATCCTTAAATGTTCTCTGGAACCCTCGGGAAGGAAGGAAGGAAGGAAGGAAGGAAGGAAGGAAGGAAGGAAGGAAGGAAGGAAGGAAGGAAGGAAGGAAGGCAGGCAGGCAGAAAAGCAAGCAAGCTAGGCATGGTGGCACACGCTTGTAATCCCAGTACTTCGGAGGAGGCTGAGACCAGAGGATCTGGGCTTGTGGCCAGCCTCAGCTACTTAGTGAGGCCTTCTGCAACTCAGTGAGACCCTGTTTCAAAATAAAGAATAAAAATAGGACTGGGGAGGTAGCTCAGTGGTGGAATGCCCTTGGGTTCAATCCTCAGAAAGAAAAGCAGCTATAGTATGAGGAAAAAAAAAGAAAGAATTCCTCAACTTACAATGTTTTGCAAAATCCTTTACAAGAAAGTATTATACCAGAGAGTAAAGTCTAAACATAAAGAAGCCAGCCCTGTATGTTGATATTTAATTCTGATTGAATTTGTGTTTTCTAGAATCAAGGTTAACTATTTAGTAGGAATTGGAATGATGGACATTATACTAAAGGGTTTCAGGTCCTAGCCTGAAACCATCTCAGTTATCTCAAGCACATTTTCCTCTGCTACTAAATTACTGGATTTCAGAATGAGTTTATAGTTGAAAAGTAAAAGCAGTCGGTACTGCCCATGCACATTTGTATTCAATAAGCACTCAAAGAGAGGTTTAGTTTCTCCATATATAAACAAAAGAAAAAGAGAAGGCTTTAGAGACACTGTGAAATCTTGGTGAAGACATTTGTCTTCCTGAAGAAGGGTTTCAGGATCCTTCTCTATAGAGCAATGGTCTCAACTACAGCATCTCTTAAGATTCTTTCCAGGTCCAACAGTGTGAACCTCTGATTCTCATGCATGCTTTTAGATTGCCCAATGGGAAACACTTACAGCCATTACCAGACTGTCTGATCAGGTAGCGCCTCAGCCTAGCACAGCATGTCACTCAGAATCTGTATCCAGTCTTTGCTTATTTTTTTAACTCATTTTTGGTCTCTTTCTTACTATCAATCTTTCTTTACTGTCCCTCATTTCTTTGACATTTTCATATAAACCGTGCTATCTTTTCTAATTTCAATGGAGACAATATACATTCATCACACTTACGAGAGGCCCTACTCATACTAATCCCAGGAAATGCATGGTTGGCTAAAAGCAAAGTCCCTGCCCTTAAAGAAATCCTCATCCAAGGTAGAAAGGCTGGAGGCCAGCCAGCTTCCGATTCGCTTTAGGTGCTATGCCAAGGGCATCCAGAAACCATTACGGGGCCTAGAAAAAGTTGGGGGCTGAAGAATGCCTCCCAAAGGGCCCATGTTGGGGAGGGGAGGGTCTTTAAAGGATGAGCATTTTTTTTTCTCATATGTATTAGAAAGGAAACATGTATTAGAAAGGGCACTCCTGGCTGAGCATTGGTGTGAGATTTTCGGTAGAAAGCCATTCTGCTGAGTGGATGGGGGAGGGGAGAGGACACCGGGGCCCACCGTGAGCAGAGTGTGTGCCAAGCCAGAAGCACGGGAAGTCTGCCAAATTCTTCACACAGGGGTTGTGACCTGACTGGTCTCCAACCAATCTTTTTGGGAGGACAGTTGAAAGAAGACACTTTAGGGCCAGGTGTTGTGTCACACGTCTGTAATCCCAGTCCTTGGGAGGCTGAAACAGGAGGATTGCAGGTTTGAGGTCAGTCTCAGCAACTTATGAAAATGGTTAGCAACTTAGAGAGACCCTATCTGAAAGCAAAAAATAAAATAGGGCTGAGAGTATTGCGTGGAGGTAAAATTCCCGTGGTTCAATCTCTAATAAAAGAAGAAAGGAAAGAAGGAAGGCAGGCAGGCAGGCAGGCAGGAAGAAAGATAGGAAGAGAGGGAGGGAGGGAGGGAGGGAGGGATATACTTTAATGGGGATTTTTTGGGTATCCATTGCAACAATCTAGGATAGAGGATATGATGGAAAGCATTTTAGTTTGGGGAGAAATGACACTCAGTGAGGAATTTGGGGGGCCTGAGACTAAGTGTGGAGTCCCAGCAAGAGATCAGTGCAAGGGTAACTCTAAGATTTCTGCTTAGCAGACTCTGTAATGGGGCTCAAGACAGAGCAGGAAGAGGCATGGCCATGGGGGCTGGCGTGCAGGAAAGAGGTCTGCCTGGGCATGCTGTGGCGAAGTGTCTGGGGACATCCGGGGTCCCAGTGGGAGACACAGGAAAGAAAGTCCCAGCCCAAACCCAGGGAAGAAGGAGTTTCTGCTGGATTCAACATCTACTGTGGTGGACATGGCATGGGCCAAGTGAGGAGCCACATACAGGAGACCTTGATTTGGAAACCAGGAGGGCTTTGGTGGCGCTAGTGACGTCATTTCACTAGAGGGATCAGGACAGGTGCCAGGGGCAAGAGGTGAAGGGGAGGTACTCGAGGGCCCAGCAAAGTTTAGCCTGTCTCTCTCTAGAATTTGATTCTTCATAATGAGACACAAGAACAGAGAGGGACTGGTGACGACACTCAATGTGCTGTCTATCCTAGGAAATGTCCCAACAATACTGGGGCAGGAACATGCCATCTTAGGCCTCCGATGATCTGAGAAGTTCTGCACTCCGAGCCAGCATGGCTGGCTGGCTGGCAAATCTGGGGTTGTCCCTCTGCAGTGGGGCCCTGGTGGGGAGCTGAGGGCTGCTGCAGCAGGGCTGAGTGTTCTGATTTGCCCTAGGACCCTCATTGGGGCAGAGATGAGAGCAGGACTAAACTCAGCACTTCCTCCACACCAAGCCCTCTCAGCCCCTGCAGATGGCACTTCAGGCTTGGGTGAAGACAGAATCCCATCATGGGAAAAAGGGATAAAAGGGACCCGCCTCTCCTTTTGTCTGTAGAGGAGAAACATGGGAAGAGTGAGAAGCACCTTCTCTTTGGGCATCCATAGTAGATTCTCAGTCCTCACTCAGGGCGGGGGCTCAGATCTTGTGCAGGGTGGGCCGGGGCTCAGGAACCAAGGTCATCGTCACAATTCCTATTGGGGGGACCCACACGACTCCATCCTCTTGGAGGAACTGAGACAGCACACACAGGAACACAGTACAGCACTCACAAGGCAGGGCGGGGGGTCAAGAAACCAGGGAGAGGCAGACAAGGGCAGGGGCGGAGAGCGTGGGCAGACGGGCCTCCCTGCCCCGGGAAACTCATCCACCAGGAGCACTGCCCTGCTGGAAACAGACCCACCCGGGAGGGAGGCCTCCACGTGTCCTGTGACACAGAGGGGGTAGCATTTAATAGAGACCCACGCGGAGACAGGTCTGGGCTCCCAGGTGCTGCCCAGCATCACCAAGAGCAGCAGCACACGGGTACAGGGCTCCGGTAAGGGCAGGCGGCTGCTGCTCTGCACTGTGGTGCATTAGGCTGGCGGTACTTCCTCCGCTCCTCACCGCCTTGGTTTTGCCTGATCGTCCCCTCCCTGCCCCCTGCTCAACGGGGAGTTCCAGGGACCCTGGTTTATTCCAGACAGCTGAGGTTTCTGGTGCAAGGGATAGCCCCTTGCCTGTCCTCCTAAGTAGCAGGGAGCAGCACCTGGTGGGATTCCTGGGTCACCAGGGAGACAAGGACAAAGGCTCTCTGTGACTCTGTCATGGCTTCTGAAGGCAACCGAGAAATGATCAGTAAAAGACCCCATCGAAGGCCCCCGTGATAAGGTGAAGTCTGGGTCTCAGGGCCAGAGTGCAGCCGAGTGTCAACACATAAATCAGCCAGGGTGCCGTGCAGCTCTCCACCAGCCTGGCTTCTTTGTCACCCCCTGGGAACAGGGCAGTGCACTCCGCCCCAGAGTTCATCAGGAGCAGGGTCAGCAGTGGTGACAGGGGAGGGGTGTGCAGAGCTGGCTCTGAGGGTCCCCTGACGCTGAGGGCACAATGAGGAGGTCCTTGCTCTCCACTCACTCAGATTTGGGTTCTTCCTGGCAGCATCTGTGTTTGTACTTAGAGCTCCTTTCCAGTCCCAATGTTGAGGCTGCACTGAGGATAAATAAGATGGCAAAGGCCGAGAAAAACCCCCAACCCCATCACTCTGGATGGAAAGAGAGTGCAAAGGTCAGGTGTTTGCAGACGCCGGAGGGTGGGCAGAACCAGGACCAGTCACAGTGGGAAAGTCCAGCATGTGCCTCTAGGAGGTCGGGAAACCAGCAGGAGGCAGAGGCAGCCACTTTACCTGGGCCAGAGAGGGGCTGTCCAGGGCTGGCGGGGTGGATGGGACTGGCGTCATGGAGAGCAGCCAGCACGCAGGCACACAGGCTGGGGTGATGTGGGGACAGGACTGTCCGACAGGGAGAAGGGCCATGCAGAGGGGGATGAGAACAGGAGCATCCAGGTGAGGGGCGGAGGTGGTAGAGACTAAGTCCTGCTCCCAAATGTCCACCCAGCTGTGAGTACTAGCCAGCAACCTGGCAGCCACGTGGCATGCGCTGCTGCTGGCTCTTCCTCGTGGGCACAGAGCAATGTCCCCTCCCTCGAGGGAAGCTTGCAGGGTCAAGTGGAGTTTCTCACAGAAACCACACATCTCAGTGCTCGGCATGGGGCAGAAGCTCAACACACCTTCAGGGGAACGCAGCCTGGCCAGTTTGGTGCAGCGTTGGCTGTGGGCAATGGGTGAAGGCTCTGCTGAGGCCTGGCCCAGTCTGAGGGGGGCGTCCTCACCAGCTGGAGGCCCAGGTAAGGGAGGCTGGCCAGGTGCTGGGCTGACAGTCCTAGCAAGCCTGGGCCCTGGACAGCCCTGGCCCACCATCCGCTGTCCAGTGCTCTCCCAGAGCGCAGAGCTGCAGGCAGGTCAAGGCTGCTGGGTTTGCCTTCCTTCTGCTCATGCTTTCTCCTATTTTAAGCATTGGGTCACCAGCTGCCCCTCTCAGGTCCACTATTGCCCTGCTAAAGAGAAGGGAATTTCTCCTTCTGCCTGGTCTTGTCTTTTCTGGGGCCTGGCCTGCTTTGAACTGCACCAATTTGCTACTATTACATTTTTCTGATGGAGCCTAAAACCTGTGTAGGTGAGCCACCTCTCGGCGTTTTTTTTGTTTGTTTGTTTTGCCTCTTTTGCAGAATTAGACCAGTAGGTATTGGATGGAGGGCTACAGAAAATAATGAGAAAGGCTTACTGGAAATCTTCTTTGGACAGAGGCTTGGAGAGTTGCCTTTGCGCCTTGGTGAAACATTATGACCACGGTTCCTGGAAGATTTGGGCTATGGAATATGTTACCGCTGGACTCCTAGGATCCTAGAATCCTACAGAGCTCCTGTTCTCTGGCTTGTGACTCTAGGAAAAGCTATGCATGTTTTGTCTTGATTTCCTTTCTGTAAAATGGTATGAGGAACATCTATCTCCTCACAGGGGTGGGCCTTGCCACAGCTGGTGCTGTGCTGTGCTAATAGCAGGTGTTTTTTGCAAGGTGGGCAGGCTTTGTGGATGACTGGGACCTACTGTGGAGAAGCTGCGTGTCTCATAGATGACATTCTGAGGGACAGGGGTCCACTCCAATCTTGGGGGCAGTAGAGTCTTCTCGTAGGGCTGGTTACATCCCATCCAGGGCAAGGTGTACAATGGTACACTTTTATGTGTCTCCTTGGCCAGGATGTGTTATAAGATACCAGACTGGATGTTATGATGAAGGTATTTATAAATGCAGTCAACATTTTCTCAGTCGAGTTTAAGAAAAGCTAATTATCCTCCATAACATGGGTGGGCCTCAATTTAATCAGATGAAGGCTTAAGAACAAACATTGAGGTTTATCTGGGAACTATCTGCCTCAGGTTATCAACAAGGGAATCCTCAGCGTCCAGCCTGGTGTCCTGTGGAATCCGATCCAAGAAGGTAGCACCAACTTTTCCCAATATTTCCAGCTTTGTCAGCTGTTATTTAGATATGGAATATCTCCTAGAAAACTCATGTTTAGAAAATGCAGGAATATTCAGAGGTGAAGTGAATTAATCAGGGATAAGACCTCAGCAATGGATAAATCCACCAGTAGGTTAGTAATCTGATGGACTTGCTGGGTGATAAATATAAGTGGGTAGGGTGTGGCTCCGAGCAGCCTTTCTCTGCCCTGCCCTGCCTCCATGATGTTTCTGCCTTGAAGACAGCCAACCATGGAGGGGATCTTTGAAACTGTGAGCAAAAATAAACCTTTCCTCCTAAGAATTGTTCTCCTCAGTGTTTTGTTCATAGAGACAAAAAAGCCAACTGATGCACCAGCCTTATTGATGGATTTCAGAATTGCCAGATTCCATAATTGGATGAGTCAGTTAATTAAAATAATACCCTCTCAAGCCGGGCGAGATGGCGCATGCCTGTAATCCTTGTAACTAGAGAGGCTGAGACAGGAGGATCACAGGTTCAAGGACAGCCTGAGCAAGTAGTGAGGTTTTCATCAACCTAGTAAGACCGTTTCAGAATAAGAAATAAAATCGGACTGCGAGTGTAGCTCAAAGGTAGCATGCCTCCATATTCTGTAACACACACACACACACACATACAAAAAAAAAAAAAAGCCTCCCCCTGTCTGTCCTATTGGACTCAGCTGCTCTGAGATCCCTGACTAATACAAGCAAGGATGGCAGAGTCAAGGGAGGCCTCCTCTTCATTGAAAATGGTACAAAGCTGCCATCACCAGCCCTAGAGTTGGGGGGGGGCTTTCTTCTGGTCCAGATCTAGCTCCTTCTGTGATACCCCAGAGCTCTGTTTCTCCCTCTTTGAGACTCATCTCTGTGTATCTCATGCCAGTCCTCCATCTCAGAAGCCAACCTCACGAGGAATCACGATGCAGTTCAGAAGCACACCATACAATATAAAATTTATTATAAAACTTCAGCAAATATAAATATCCAGGTGCCCATTCAGAATGGAGCCACACTGCAGGAGGAGAGAGCAGAAAGAAGCACCGATGATGACGGGAGGAGGCTGGAGGCCTGTTGTGACGAGGTTGACCTTCATTCTCAACCGGTATTACAGAAAAGACCAAACTTAGATTGAAAACCCCACAGCACACCAACACAGCCCCGAGGAGGCTTCAGGTCATGAGTGTGTTGGTTGCTTGGCTGATGTCTCTTATGGGGGAGCACTTTTCCTGGGACAGAGAGGTTCTGATCCATCATGTAAAACAGTAAAGCACTATGGGTTTAAATGGGAACACTCACTTGTAAGCAATGGAGAAAGATAAAACTAAGCATAACAAGCCTTTCCCTTGCACATGCATCTGAAAGCAAAGGCAGGGCTTTCATTCCTCCCATTTCCATAGCAAAGTCCCAGATGAGCCTGTGGGATCCTTGGCAGGCAGCCTTTGGGATGGCACAGACCGCTGTGGTCACTGGGGCAGGTGAGAACCTGAGCCGAGCCAGGAGCTCCAGCACCTGTCCCGCCATTCAGACAGGATTTCCTTCTTTTTACCTAGCACCAGTCATGTAGCGTTAGCAAGTTCAGCTCTGCTGACTCTTGGACTTGGTTTATCTGGAATGCAAACAGGAGTGAGCACGGTTTCTCTCACTCTTCTCTGCAGCACTCTGCTCTGTGTGACAGGCCAGAGGACAGCCTGCAGAGCCCCATGTTGGGACCCGACAGGAGAGCATGCATTTGTGTGAGTACAGGTTTGCATTCACCTCACCCAACACACAGATGCCCTCTGGGTCAAAGAGCCTAACACAGTTTTTCCTCTTCCAGCTGCAATTTCCCTTAGACATGCCCACATGTGCACGGCACGGCTCATTTGTGCTGAAGTGTCTCTGCGGCTCGGGCATCTTCTCTGCTGCAGGGACTGGTCCGGACTCACAGGTTGGACTTGGAGCAAGTCTTGCAGCACTGCTTGCCGTAGAACTTGTGGCTGCACATCCCGTGCTGCGGCACCAGGTAGCACCAGTGGAAGTAGTCTTTGCAGAAGGTGTCTGGAAACAAGCACACTCCACGGTCAGTCTATTGCTCCTAAACACAATGTCAGATGCTGGCAGCTAATAACACTGCTTGGTAAATAAAAACACATTTGTAATTCGTTTTGAAGGAGGGTAGCTCTTATGATCAGATACAGAATGTGTCCTGAAGAGCTCAGGGTTGACACAGTTAAATGATGAGGGGTTGGAATCTCATCAATAAAAAAATCCATTGCAATGGATTTATCTGTGTGGTGACCGAGGTGGGTGAGGGTGTGACTGGAGCAGGTGGGTCCCTGGGAGAGTGGCCTTAGGGACTGCGCTTTTGTCTGTGAATCCCCTTGCTTGCTTATTGGCTGTCTGCTTCTAGTCTCCATGAGAGCAGAGCTCTTGCTTTCTCCCTCTCTCTGCTTCCCACTGCCATAAACCCTGACCTCATATAGACTGAACCCAGAATCTCCAATGAACCGTGAGCAAATTCATCTTCCTTCCTCTAAGTTGCGTGATCAGCTGCTTGAGACTTTAGCAATGAGAATGTTGGCTGAGACAGCAGCTGTTCAGGTCTAAGGGGGAAGGGGGCAGTGGAACTTGCTTTCTTCCCAAGACCCATCTTCAAATTTCCTTCAGAACTGGAATCTTCTTGTCCTGAGCGCATCCAACCAACCACTCGTGCATCCATCCAGGATGATGTACGCTCTGAGGACTGAATGCCAACTGCCTAATTCTCTGGATGAGTCAAGCCTTTCCCTGACTCCAGATCCATTTATTCTGAGGACCCTGGGCAGGCAGGCTGGCTCTGCACCTGCCAGAGGCATTTTATGTGTGCAAAGAGTGGCATTTCGAGACCATCAGGGGAGTAAGGGAAGATTTTGTGTAGTGTGTGTGTGAATCTGCTTTGTGTTCTTTAAACAGTTTAAGTAGCATTGACAAAAGATAGAAATCTGCTCTCTTAAGGCTAGACTTAGGTCCCAACCATCTCTGTCCTTTCTGGAGAGGCATGTCCTTTCTGGAGAGGGATCTGCTTTGTGACTATTTCAATGCAAAACTGGAGGAGACAGTGAAGAAGGAGAAAGGGTGGAGCAGGCATATGGCCAGCTCTAGGCTTTATAAAGAACTGCTCCAGAAGCTTGATGTCCACACCCCAAATGGCCAGATCCAGGCGAGGGGCTCCAGCACTCACCTTTTTTCTCTATGATGGGGCAGAAGTGGGTGTTGCAGGCCAAGGAAGCCTCAGGTTTCTGGTGCGGGAAGCAGTTGGAGGCAGGCCGGCCCCCCGCCAGGCACTGCACGGACCTCTTCTGCACGCCTCCCCCACAGCTGGCTGTGCACTGGGAGAACAACACACAGTATTACAGGGCTGCTGGGGATCTCAGTGCAGAGGCAGTCGTCTGGTGCCCAGCAGTCAAAGAAGGCAGCCGCTGCAGATTGGCATGCCCCTAATGAGCATGAGGGTCACTAAAAGGCAGGATGCCGAGGAGCAGCTGAGGAGAGAGGGATTGCCCTCCCCCACTCAGGCAGATCATCTTTCAGGAACTGGCCAGGAGCGCACACCACAAAACTTAAGCGGGACTCCTGCAAGATCAACTGCGGGCAAAGAAACCAGGGACAGGCAACTAGCGAGACAGAGGAGCCTGAACCCAGGGCGGTTCATCCATCCGAAAAAGAAAAACGACACAAGTCTAGACTAAATATGTAAATGGCACTTAAAGGAGGCTACCACAGCAGGTAGTAAGAATGTAAGCAATTAAGGAGACAAAATGCTAAGAATGTAAGCAATTAAAGAGACACCTGCAAGAAGATGAGACCAGATCACAGTTCAGATGTCCTGGTGTGGGGGGCGGGGGATAAACAAATGGCTGCTTAACTAGCAGGGACATTGCTCTGAAAAACTGGTGACCTGCATGGTTCATGTCGCGCGTCCAAACTTTCAGGACAGTGTGGCTGTCGGATTCCACTGCTGCAAGCTACAAGAGCGAGCTGGGGCTGGCTTGCCACAGCCCATGTCAGCCTGCTGGGGGCAGCCAACCACATGACAAAGCCTCTTTGATTTTCTCCAGGTCCTGCTGCAATCCAAGCTTTCAAAGTGACCTCAAGTCCCCTGGAAGAGGGACAGGGCGATGCAGATAGTAACACATCCTCCTGAATCCCTCAAGAGGGGAGAAGTCAGGGGGGCAGAGGGCCCTGGGGCTCCTGAGCTGCAGGAACTGTTCATGTTTTTCTTGTTTTCCTCTTTGGGTAAAGGAGGAGCAAGCCCCGAGTCTGAGTCGTGTGTGGAACATGTCTGAGGGGCTTACCCCTTCCCTTTGGCACCAGTTCTAGCCAAAACCACCGATAATTCAGTCTCAGCATATGACTATAGCAACCAGAACAAATACTGCTGTGAGCAGATTCCCGTCTGATTTCTGAAGTATCAAGGTCACACGCGATACAGCCAGATGTTTCCATTGCGCATTGCATCTGTCTGAGCATTCTGCACAGCCACAGACCCGCCTTTGTTCTCCCGGCTCTGCGCGGCCCACGGGTGTGAGGGGGTCCTCAGGGCGCAGGTGTACCACGTCCTGAGGCCGTTATTCACAGGGTCTTCCTGGGCACATGCAATCTGCTGGTGCCCACATGTCCCCCGTCCAGCAGGCTGAAATGCTTTCTTTTTTTTTTTTTTGCGGTACTGGGGATTGAACTCAGGGGCATTCTACCTTCGAGCTACACCCCCAGCCCTATTTTTTATTCTTTATTTTGAAACCAGGTCTCACTAAGTTGTGGAGTGCCTCACTAGGTAGCTGAGGCTGGCCACGAACCCGGATCCTCTGGTCTCAGCTTCCCGAATGTTGGGATTACAAGCATGAGCCACCACGCCCGGCTCTTGAAATTATTTTCTATTCAGCAGCCAGGGAAGAATTCTACTCTTGCTAAGGATATTACACCTCCATTAGAAATCAAGACATCTTGCAGAGGTCTTTGTCCCTTAAACTGTTCTAAAATAATGCATACTGTATGGGAAGAGGGTCAATGGGGAGGCGGGGGGGGGGGTTGCACCGAGTTCTGTGTGCACGTATGTCAATGTCAACATGATTTACATTATGATGTGAGACGATAATGCACCAATAAAAGCACATTAGAAAAATAAAATAATGCATATTGGGTTGGATTCAATTTTGCCATTGGTTCTCTTATTCAGCAAATATTAAGCATTCATGTTCCCTGTACTGAGTATTGTTCTAGGCACCAGATACTCGACCACACACACACACACACACACACACACACACACAAGCAACTCAGCCCCTGGCCTCAGGGCACATGCAGAACCAATGACTCAATGTGTGGTCCTCTTTGGTCCAGGCCTCAGCTGGTAGCCCCTGTGCAATGCACATCCTTAGCATTCCGCAACCCGCATCACATCACCGTGTCAGAATCCACCCCATGCTACGATGATGCAGACACATAATAAGTCTGAGAAGCATTGGTCTGGAAAGCTTTTAAATTCTCCATAAAAAACTCCTGTGGGATAAATGGCCTCTAAATTTCTCAAAATGTGCATGTCTTCTTGTAAACTGAAAGAACTAAGATATTCAGCTCCAGACTTTGGAAATATTTTGAAGAAAAAAAAAATCCAAGAAACTATTTTGAATTGAGAAAGATGTTGATATACAAGGAGATGGAAGGAAAAGATGAAACTTGAAAATGTGCATTCATTTCATTTCCAGGGAAGGAAAAAATGCAAATCGTTCATCACCAGCACAAACATGGTGGCTTGAAACTGGGCTGTGTGTTTAGAATGCACATTCCAGATTGGCCCTAGCATCCACGGGGTTCCAAACAGACTGAGGCAAAGAAGCACCTGGAGCCCTTGACAACCATGCAGACTTCAGAGTGGAGACCTGGGCCCAGGAGGGACCAGGAAAGGCCAGGAGGGTCAGGGGGCTGAAGCTGGACACGTGTGGCGGGTGGGTCATGAGACTCCACGCCTTTGGGAAGAATAATGCTCAGTGAGCAGTCTGAAAGATGAATCTGGAAGATGAAACTTTTGGCTTCTTCCTCCAGCTGCATGGGATTTAACCTGAGCATCCTACTGATGACCCGTCAGGCCCTCATGCTGCTCATTAATGGTGACCTGTACCTGCTCTGTATCTGACCCCCGTACAGAGCCAATAGCTCTCGCCCAGGGTGCCAACCCTCTTGGTGTTGGCCTCACCTCCAGACCCATGGTTCTCATATTTGATTGTGCATTCGAATCATCTTGGGGACTTGCTGAAACTGACAGCTGGGTTCCGCTGCAGAAGCTCCAGCGTAAGCAGGTGCGAGTGGCACCTGGGAATCTGCATTCTCACCGCACACCTGCTGCTGCTGCAGCTAGGAAGACTGGAGAGAATCACAGCTCTGCGGTTTCAGTTACATTAGCAGATATCTTTTTACCTTTTCTTTTCTTTCTAATTTTAAGAAACTGAGTTTGGCTCCATCTAGATCTAACAGAAATGGTGCACAGAGTAAAAATGTGACCCGACTGTGAACACTGACACATGTCACCCTGTGAGGATACTGGAACTGCTCCCCAAGTGTGGCCTTTGCAGACTCTGTCCTCTCTCAATCTGAATGGACTGCTCCTCATCCCATTTGTCACAGTCTCACCTGGAGGGGACCCGTGCCCCCTCTTTTGCATGAGTCCTTCTAAGTGTAAAATCTGCCCCACCCCACAGTGCCAGCTCAGGCTCAGTGGTTCTGCGGGATCAGGAGGAGGTTCTTTAAGGGCCGCCTTTCGTCCAGGTGTGGAGACTTCCCAGGAGCCTGCTGCTGATGGGTAAGTGCGCCCTTGGAGGCTTGCTACGCCTCACTGAGTAGGCATAGCAAGGTCAGTAGGCGTAGCCGAGGTCAGCTGAGCCCCGTGGTGGTGGGGCACAAGCAAAAAGCAGGAGCATCCCTAGGCCGTCCTCAGGCCAGTCATCATCCCACCTTGCACAGCTCAGAAAACCTCTCCTTGCCTCTTTGCTGTTGGACTCAAAGTTGCCTAGATCTTCCAACTCAACTGGGTTTGAAGCCATCCCCAGGTGAGGCCAGGGGCTCTTGGCAAGACTGTCCAGCTGGTGGGATTCAGTGTGGAAGAGAGTCACGGCAGTATCCTGAGGGGCATGGTCCTTCCTTCCCAGCAACCAGAAGTTAGGGTCTTCTGGTTCTCGGATGAAATGACCTGTCTCAGTATGACACTTCCTTCTTCAGCTTGCTGACTGATGCCCAGGCTCTCCTGGAAAACCTCTGCAGGGCGCATGGGCTCCAGGCCCTCAGTGAGTCTAACTCAAGACATCTATGAAGGGCACTTTTTTCAGAATGTCCTAGTATTCAGAAACCTCTCCCTCTCCCTGAGTTTCTCAGACGTCAGGGTGCTCCTGTGTCAGTAGTGACCTCAGTGTTTGTGGAGAGCTCAAGACAGGAGGCAAAGCAAACAGCAGAAGAACGGGGCTGGGCGTGGTGGCACATGCTTGTAATCCCAGCATTTGGGAGGCTGAGACCAGAGGATCCAGGTTCGGGGCCAGCCTCAGCTACCTAGTGACGTACTCTGCAACTTAGTGAGACTTGGTTTCAAAATAAAGAATAAAAAATAGGGCTGGGGGTATAGCTCGGAGGTAGAATGCCCCTGAGTTCAATCCCCAGTACTGCAAAAAAAAAAAAAAAAAAAAGAAGAAGAATGGGGACAGTGATCATTCTTAGTCAGTACTGAAAAAACAGAGATGCACTTTAAAATAATAATGTTGGCTTCTGGGTTTTTTTTTAAACTAAAATGATTCCATTTTTTATTTATTTATTTATTTTTTTTATAATACTGGTCTTTGTGGAAAAATGCCAGGGAGCATGGTGGCTCTAAGTGGCTGCTTTATTTCATCACACCCACAGGGCGCATTAAGGGGCTCTTTGTGTGACACTGCTCACTCTTCAATCACAGAGGAGAGTAGCTCCTCTGTGTGCCAAGGATGCCCAAGGACGTGCCAGCTCCTGAGAGGCCACTTTGCTCCCCGTCCTGGGACGTCTCTTCTGAGGGGCTCCCACTGAGTTGCACTTTTAACTTATCATCTTCTGCCGAGTCCCAGTGCTTTCTCTCTCTCCAAGTCTAGAGCTTCTGCCCAATGCAATCCTCCCCGCTGCATGGTGTCCACCCAGTCTGCGCCTGGGCAAGTCCCTGCGTGCCTGCGCGTGCCCGTGTGTGCGAGTGTATTGGGTGCAGCATTGTGGCTTTAGTTGTCCCGGTAAAGAACCAGATGGATGCTCTGTGATCCGGCTGCTTGCCTCTCCATGCCCGTCAGTTCCCAGGTCAGTGTTTGCACCGTCTTGGGAAAAGTCCCTGGAGGGAACGGGGGCCGCCATGCTGCCTGGCTGGGAACACTCGGCCATGCGGAGGGAGACAGAGTCCAACAGGTGATCACACTGAAGCCGTTCCCAGATCAACAGTGTGGGAACCACCTGGCGCTAAGCCCACAGGGCTGAAATGATTTAAGTCGGTCCTATGCCACGGTGCACCGTGAAATGTGATGATAAGCAGAGCCATTTAAATCAATAGAAATCCCACAGAACATAGCATGGGAATGGGAACTTGAAGACCTTTAACTGTTTCCAGAAGAAATCTGTCTGGGGGCAAAGTTCAGCCACTCATTACACCTGACAGTGACCCACCGTCTCAGGGCACAGTCGTGGGTATGAGCACTTGTGGCGAATACAGTCCAGTGAGTACTCGCTGCTCCCCAAAAGTCATGGTCTCCAAATTTCATTTGGTTTATGATAAAAAACGATGTATTAGACAGACAGATTGGATATTTCAGATTGGCTAAAGCTATTGAAAAGGTATTTTCAGACTTAGGTTTGGGTTTCAATTAAACATTCATCCAACTTGTTTTACTTTTCCTTGTCTGCCTGCAGTCTCTGTGCTAAGCACAGCTGGGTGAGCCTTACTTGATGGCCAGAGGCAGGGGCTGGACTCATGTGTGGAGCCTCAATTTCCTCTATTTTTTTTTTTTTGACACATACTTTTTACCAGGCAGATATCTCTAGTCAGTTTCTCTTGTCTGTTGCCTCATCTTGCCAGAAAGGAAGTCTATTCAGAAGAAAACAGAGGTTACTCAGAAAAAGGTTTTAGCTGTTGATACTTTTTGTCTTTCATCTAGGACACTCAGGCAAGTACCCATGGCTCATACCTATAATCCCAATACTTGGGAGGCTGAAACAAGAGGAACTCAGATTCTGAGTCAGCAGGTAGTAATTTAGCATGATACTACTTCAAAATAAAAAAAAAATAATAAAAAGGCCTAGGGTATAGCTGAGAGGTAGAAAGCCCCTGTGTTCAATCCTCAGTACCACACACATGTGCATGCGTGCATGCACACACCCACACAGACAAGAAATGCTCACGAAGGGTATAGCTCAGATGTTCCTTGCTCCATTAATTTATTTCCAATTTAAATACGTTTAGGGAAGGGTCATGCATTTCTAAATGAGAAAGCTACAAAAGATGGAGCTGAACCAGTCCCTGACAGGTGTTTCCTTCTGTGGAGCTCAGAGCTTGAGACCAAAGAGTTCTGGGACGTCTCTAGAGGTGCAGGGGTTTCTGTGCTGGAATGGCATGGTTCTAAAAGATGCTTGCTGATAAATCCAGCCCTGGCTCACACCTAGCTACCCAGAGCAGGACAGAAGCAAGCATGGCCTCCTTAGTGGTGGTGGTGGGGTGGTGGAGGTTAGCTGGTTTTATTCTTTGACACCCCTCACTCAGCCCAAGGTGACAGAGGGCTCTGACTGGGTCTCTGTTCTGCAGTCCTCAGCCAGGAGCATCTCTCTGCTGCCGTGAGGCCGAGGGGTGAGGGCCTGCAGCACGGAGTGCCCCTGGGGTAGGACCCTTCCTAGGACCCGAGGACAATGACAGCGTGTCTATTCACTGACGTCTCATGATGTGTGCGACCCCACTGAGCAGCGGTTAGCTTGGGCCTCTCACTAGCTCTGCGGACAGACTCTCTGTGCCTCAGTTTCCTCATCTGGGAAGCAGCCATGATGGGGTCACCTCCCTTAGTGGGGAGCGCTGTGCCTGCGCTCGCTCTGCACAGGGTCAGCGGTTGTCTGTCACCGCTCTCATTTCTGTGCGTTCAGTTCACTCCCCTGCATCACACAGCTAAGAGCCCTGCGGACACTCAAGGAGAGAGCGAGGGGGGGGGCATCTCCAGGGCGGGTGCAGACAGAGCATGCAGCACAGGGGCTGGCGGCCACTTTATCCTGCTTTCCTCCCTGGGGAAGGAAGGGAGGATCAGCACTGGGCCTCAAAGCAGGAGGGAGGGAAAGCATGGAGCAAATCAGACAGCAGAAAGTCAGGAAAGGACAAGGCCCGTCCTCGACAGTCGTGGGGCTGGCTCGTGGCCGCCAGTGCAGCAGCAGTCGAGGTAGGCCCGGCATTCGGGGCCCCTGTTCCCCTGGCCCGAGAGCAGGAGGACCAGCAGGAGTGGGAGGAGGCAGATGCTCTGCCCTGCAGGGGACAAGGGAGGGTCCAGAAACCAGAGCCCAGAGCAGAACCGCAGTGCAGAGTTCCCATAGGCTGAGGCTGCTGGGAACCCAAGCAGGAAACACAAAGAGGGATGTAGGCGGCTGGCAAGTCACAGCAGAGCTCTGGCGTGTTAAGAGGGTGGGCAAAAGGAGCAGGATGTTGGGGATGAGGAAAGCCCCAAGGGGAAGCGGAGGTCCCCTCGGCCTCAGCTGGCCTGGCCCAGGGGCCCAGGCAGGACACAGCAATTCCCAGGTGCCCACAGCCTTTTTTGGTTCACAGCCCCCGGGTTAACCTATAAACCTATAAACCAATGGCCACTGATTTACTTCTGGTCTCCTATTTCTTCCGATTCACACCCATCTCTGAGGAATCCTGCCCAGATTTCACCCAGAGCATTACATTTCCTTCCACCTAATGGGATAAAAATGCAGACCAATACTCATGTGCCCTATATGATTCAGTAACATTTGGGGTGCATGCTCCGAATGCCACACCCAGGAATGGGGCCACCGCCAACCGTAGAGGGAAAGGTCTTGGTGGAGCATGCCCTCAGGTGGAGGAGAAATTCCTCCCACATTAGACTGCGGCCAGCCCCCGAGACGGGGAGCCGTGTCCACCTACTCTGTGGAAATTCAGAGCCTCTTACCGGAGACCAGGGTGAGGCAAACCAGCTGCCTTGGGAGGGGCCTGCCACAGCATAGTGGGGGTGCCCGGGGCACGGGAACAGCGCACAGGTGCGCTCCAGCTCCAGCTCTGGCTTCGGCAAATGCCAGCACTTCTTGGAGACCAGCTCTCGGTACTTTCCAGAAACATACTTTTCAGCACATTTCAGGAATCTCTTCTGTGTTCCTCTTTCACATGTCGCAGAACACTGCAGGAGAGAGGACAAAAGATGCCTGTTTTACAATATTGGAGGTCAGAATGTCTCCTGGATATAGCATCAGCTTGGACATTTAGATGGATGAAGACATTCAGTGGCATTTATAAGGGCTTTGGCATTTTAAGAGGCGTTCCAGAATCTATCATCTATACAAAAGAAGATCTTGGGGTCAGAGTAGCACAGTTTCATGGGCGTAAGTCAGAAGCCATGAGAAAAGTAATTCTAACGCTACCATTTTGCTGGAACATTAAAATGTTGGGCTGCCACTGGTGGAGTTAAAGGAATGTCATCTGCAAGAACAATGGCGTAGCTCCGTGGATTCCCGACCCAACAACACCCTAAAGCAGAGACAAAGAGAAGCGACCCAGGGTTCACAGATCTTCCCCAGAAATCTGAGTGCTGCCTACAAAGAAGCCAGCATCCATGGGGAGCACCTGCACTTGCTCCCTCCAGGGTACGCGGTCACCGGGACTGTCCCAGCCTACGGGGAGAGGGCCAGGCAAACCATCAAGTTGGGCAGAAGCCTGCGGCTGCCTGTCAGGCGAGAACAAGGCTCACGGCTGTCTCACAGGCTAAGGACGGAGTCCTCTGAGCGCCTGGTCCCCAGGGTTGCTGACCAGCGCTGGGGAAGCGTGAGTGAAGCCCAGCAGCCCCCAGGACCGCTGGGCTGCAGCGCCTGAAGGTTGCCTAGGCAACAGGGCCAGGATGCAACACCTGCCCAGTTTGGACCTGGTATCCTCCCCCTCGGCTCCCAGGTGTGCTTTCTGTGTGTCCTGATGCCAAGACAGAGACAGGAGTGGAAGACTCCTCTATGCTGCTGGCTGATGCAGCCCAAGCTGTTTGCTTTCTACACTCTGGGCTCCAGGGAGAGGCACGGCCTGCAGTGTGAGTCAGTCTACGAGACACTCAACTCTGGGCGGAAGAGAACCCAGAGCACCTCAGGAGCAATGGCGAGTCACTTCAGTGAGTGAGTGAGGATGTCATTATTCAAGATGAATAAAGACAAGATGAAATGCTCTGCCTGGCATTTTTCATCCTACAAAGGCATCCTTCAAGAAGTGCAGGCGAATACAATGGCTAATGAGACCCATATCCTGCTCCCAAGAAGCATGGGGCAGGGACAGCTAGGAGCTGTCTTCCATGACTACTGGACGTGTAGACACTGCCCAGGGATGGAGATCTCTGATTCTCCATGCAGTCAGGGACACACTTAGGTGCTGCTGCTCTTCTGCGGGTCCTAAGAAGTTGGGAACCCGTTTAAACTCAGTTGGATCAAAGCTAATCAGGACACCATCAACAATCCAAAGTGGGGTCTAGGGCAGCCCCCCTCCAGCAGCATAGGACATCAATCCCTGCAGACTCAACTAAGCTTTTTTCTGCACATGCAGGCTGCCTACAGAACCTGCCTCAGGCGATGAGGGCTGCTTTGGTCCTAAGTAACCCAGCTTTTTCCTGCTCTGCTCTGGGTGAGCACTTCCTTGGAATGGCTATAGCTGTCCTGGACTTAGGGGACCCTCGGGAACCCCCTATCTTTGTGTGCAGGGGTCTTTGCCCCTTTCATTCACTCATCCTCTGCTGGATGCCGTCAGAGTGGGATGACATTGATATCACTGGGTTCCATGCCAGAGGAGTTGACTGAAGCCCAGAGGGGCCACTTGAATTTGAGGGGACCAGAAAATTGAAGAGTGCAAGAAGAAGGTGAAGGAAGAGGAGCAAGAAGCAGGGATGCTGGGAGAGAAAAGGCAGCCCCAGGGGACAGCTGGTCGACCCCGTTCCTGGGGACCAGAGGCCCCTACCTTGGACCAGGCCGACACAAGCCACTGCAGCTTCCTGTGCTTGTGACAGCGCTTCAGCAGGCAGGCTTCCTGGGTCCTGGGCTTGGGCTCCGAGGTGCACATGGCGTCCGGCAGCAGCTGCGCTCTGGCCGAGGGGTTGGTGCTCTTGCAGGTCACGGTCCTCTTCCTCCACCCCTTCCCGCAGGTTCGTGAGCACTGTGCCCAGGTCAGGGCCAGGGGAGGGACGGGAAAGAATCAGACTGTGCTGACAGCCCCCAGCCCAGGCCCTGAGTTCCACAGGGTGGACCCAGCCACTACCCCTTGCCAACCACACCAGGTTACCTCTGCCCAGGGTCCGGTGCTCCAGGCGGGCGGGCAGCTCTGAGGGTTGCAGGCCTGCCGGCTGGAAGGCACAGGCTGTGGACACAGGCTGGCCGACACTGGCTCCGTGCTGTAGCGGGCCCGCTGTGTGCACTGCACTGGCCGGCTCTGTGTGCCGCTGCCACACGTCCGGCTGCAGGTGCTCCAGTTCCCCACGGACCAGCTGGGAGGGGACAAAGAGGCCCACAAAGAAGTCCATGAGGGGAAGGTGGGGCCCGGCTCAAGAAAGGGGGTGTGTGTCTGTGTAAGCAGCAGCCGGCATGGTTTTGGAGCTAGAGTCTACACACATATAGTTCTTTTCAGCCAGGGTTTCCACTGAGGAGTCATTTCTACCCAGACATTTCTCTCTAGCTCTGACTGCTTCTCATCTCCCTAATTACAGATCTGCCATTCTTTTTTCTCCTCTGTCTTTTGAGCTCCTTTTAGCTCGGAAATAACCTACCTTGAAGCATTGTGTCTGCTAAACATATGCAAAATAAAGGATCTTCATGTTCCCAGCCACCCACCTTCAACAATGATCAATTGATGCTCTTATGCATGTACCATTGTTTCTTTAACATAATCACAATGCCATCATGACATCTAAAATATCAAGGAGAATTTTTTAACCTAAATATTCAGCACTTGAATTTGCAATGGTTAAAAATGTCTTAATTTAATCTGCTTGTTAAAGCAGGATCCAAATGAAGTCCATACTTTGCAATGATCTGTACCTTTCTTTTTCAGTCTCCCAATTCTTCTTTAATTTTATTTTTCTATTTATTTGTGTCAGAACCTGGGCTGTCTATCTACTAATTTCTCCATACTTTTTTTGTTTTCTGATTATATGATTTTGTGAGCTATGGTGCTCTTTGTCATGTTCTTCTCTCCTCTGCCTCCCCTCCCAGTTAGTATTTGGGTCAAGAGGCTTTATTCAATTCAAGTTCAGTTTATTTCTACATGACTGTTTAATAGGGAATCATGTATGCGTCCAAGGAGAGTTTCTTAACGCTTGATGGTCTTTTTTCAATCTGTTGGCAGCTGTGAATGCCTACTCATTTTTTTTTCTTAGAGTCACATTCATTTATTTTTGATTATAGAAACATTCCCTGTTGATGGATGTGTTGGCAGGTAATAGGAGGTGAAACAGAGGTGAGTCCACGTTCATCCCGATGGCACCCCCCTGGGGTTCACATGGGCCTGAGTATATCTACACAGCCTGGATTGACTGTGCATTGAGTGGGCATGAAGCCCATCTGTGGAAAAGCTTCATGTGCATGGAGAAGGAGATTTCAGGAGGTCCGATGTGGCCCACTTGGCTGGAGGGCCTTGGACCCTAAGAGCACTTGATTTTCACTCACAGCTATCTTTTGGTTCAATCCCAGTAAAGGATAAGACAGAAAGGCATGGGGGGTTGACCCCCAAACTATAGACTGTGAAACACTTTGGAAACTCTTCTCAGCAGCTGTGGAAAAATGACAACAAAGGGGCAGGGGAAGCGTGAAGGTCATGGTAGGAACGTGGATATGCGAGCAGGCTTCTTTCTGCTGAGTTTCCAGGACAGGAAGTGAAAGGTGGGGGCCACCCAGGGACAGCAGAGCCAAGGGGCACTGCCCCAGAAGTCCTGCTTTTGGTCATCTGTGGTGGGCCCAGTGCAGGCACCTGCTGACCTGTATGCCACAGCATTGGTGAATCTGAGGTAGGGAAACCATGACTTCTTCCTGAATCCTGAGGCAAAACTGAGGCTCAGTGAAGATGAAGAGGTCTCAGGTCTATTCTTAGCTTCTTCTCTTTCTATCCTGCCCTCTACTCCACACCCTGGGGGTGATAACCCCCCAAAGAAGCCAAGAAATCTCAGTAGAGAGCTCATGAGGCACCCCCAGAAACACCTACAGCTGCTGGGAGAGACATGTCAGAGGCTGACACTTAGGAACCCAAGTTATTCGGAGAATCTCATAAAGAAGATAAACCTACTTACAGTCCTCCTCTACCAGAGAAAAACATTGGCATTATTTATTCATATTGGCTTATTGTGCTGTGTGTGTGTGTGTGTATGTGTGTGTGTGTGTGTGTGCATGTGTGTACGTGTGTGTGTGCATGTGTGCATATTTCTAATATGGCTTACGGCCCATAGTATCTTTCAACTCAGCCTTTAAAAGTTCTATATTCAAATCAACCATTTTTCCTACAAGATAAAACCTTTGCGAACATATTTTCAGTGTCTCTAATATTCTGCAATATGAACCAAAGCATAAAAATAAGTGGAAAATTCAGGAAAGGCAGAAAGGCATGAGTTCTGGTGCATGAGTTCAGGAGATCAATGGAGAGCCTGAAATTGTACCAGTTCTGTGTGCCCCTTGCCTGTCGAGATTCCTAGCAAAATGGTCAGCATCTTTCCCCAAGTTCTCAAGAGGGTCTGTTACTCAAGTGATTTTAGAGCCAAGTGTTGGGCTCTTTTGGAAGTTCTTGAGACCAACTTTAGTGGTAGAAGCTGGAAGGAGAGAGAGAGCCATGATGCTCCCTGGGTGAGGGTGAAGGCCAACCCGCCAGAACCAGAGGCCACATCACACTGTTCCATGCCTGTAGAGTCAGTGCTACCATGATGCTCTTACTTGCTTATGTTTGGAGAAGTTTTGTACTGTTTTACACCAAGTGTTTTTCCCTGAAAAGGCTCCCATCATAATTGTGGGACATTTATAATAAGACTGTAATGCAAATTTTTATACACACAAAGAGAAAACACATAATAGTTGTAGGAATTGTCACACTTCAATGGTGAAAGCATTTCAAATTTAGCACTTTCAATTACATTTTAAACCACCTACATTCTACATCCTCCTATGAAAGCCTGACTTCTGGCCTCAGGCTGTGACAGTTCTGCACTCGGTGCCTCTTGGTGGCTCTTTTGCCACCTCTCAATGCCCTCCTGTTGTTTTTATGATTCCTTCCACTTCTTACATTTGTTCTCTCTATTCCACAGCCTTATGGCTTGTAATTGGTGTGTCCACCCCAGAGCCGTGAAAGTCATCTTGGCTGCCTGCAGGCTGTCCACACCACCTTGGTAAGTCTTCCTTCCTCCCCCTTTTAAGATGTTCCAACAGAGTGGATCCATTCTCTACCCTTCTGTCTTCACTGAGGGTCATTAAGAAATCCTCCCGACAAAGATGATATCTGTTCTGCTTCACAGACAGAGCTCTGGGGGGAAGTCTTCACTCCAGCTCATGGGAGACTCAAACTCCCCACCAGCTTCTGTGCTGGTCTGAGGGTTCTGTGAGCAGGAGTGAACTGTGCTCAGTAGCTAACAAGGGGCGCCGCGGCAATGGTTTGGTTTTAGTTTGCCTAAACCCACCAACTGAGATAAGACAAGCGGCTGGTATTCCCCACGTCAGTCAGCATTCCAAGGTAGGACGCAAGAGGACTCAGCCACCCATGTGGGCACCATGGCGCCTTCCTCTCTTGAGGGGAGGGCCTCCCTCCCTTGCCAGGCACACCCGTGTGGCTCTCAGCATGGCCAAGGGAAGAGGTTGGAGCCACTGCTCTCATGCAAGAGTCTAGCTAGCATCTCCTGGCTTCATTTGTTCCACTGTTGCTGTCAGGCAGAACTGGACTATTCCCCAAAGACCCAAGTGCTAACCGGCCAGCCCCAGGGTGACGGTATCAGAAGATGATAGAACTTCTAAGAAGTGGGGACTAGGTGGAAATCTTAGGTCATTGAGCATGTACCCGAGAGGGACTATGCAACCCCAGCCCCTTTCTTTCTTTTACACCTAGCTCCCATGAGGAGAAGGGGCCTCTTCCACCACGGGCTCCTGCCATGGCGTGCTGCCCCCCCCACAGGCCCCAAGAACACGGCCACTGGGTCAAGTACTGACATCTCCAAACCTGCGAGCCAAAATAAACCCTTATTATTTTTATGTTGATTTTTCTCAGGTATTTGTTACAGTAACATAAAGCCACCACATACAAAGTCATTTGGTAACTCCCTTTTTTCTTAAAAGTAAAAACAACAGGTTGGTTTTGGCCATGTAATGTTTCCTCTGACAGGAAAACAGTGCAGATTTCTCACAAGGGTTAGTAGGACACCTTATCTTCGAGTGTCGTGGGAGTAGTCAGTGTGTCTTATTAGCAGTCCAGACCCAGACTCTGGCGCTAGTCTCCACTTATGCCTGCTATTTATGATGGAGCTCATCAAAGCCTGACATGGGTTGCTTCCAGAGTTAACATTGTGGAAAGCAGGCTGTGCCCTACTTTGAGTTACTCCATGGCAAATAGAGCAACAGTGTTCAGGCTGTGCCTAGCCCTGAGTTGTTTCGTGGTGCATAGAACAGCGGTGCTCAGCTGTGTCCTGCTCTGTGTTGCTTCATGGTGTATAGAACAGTATCATTCAGGCTGTGCTTAGCCCCGAGTTACCCTATTTCCTAGAGCACTTGTTTGCTGTGAGTTACTCATTTTGAGTCCATGTGCTGAGTAGAATGATCCTAAGACTTGTTTGTGCAAGTAAACAGTGGCTGCCTGCCCAGAATATCCTGATAAATAAATTAATTGTGGTAATATAAATGACCACCTGTGAGCTTACTGAATTAAATCAGCAGCACATGGAGGCATGGGTGTGTCAACCCATATCAGAAAAACCAGGCCTATGAGCTTGTGAAACACATCAGACCACCCAGCCAAACAACCCCCTCACCTGAGACCCATAAAGCGAGGCACACCCCACGACTGGTCACAATGGCACCCTGACCTTGTCATCTGGTCACTCCTCATCACACTCATTGTGAGCCCTGCTCAGAAAAATCACCACAGTGAAGCACCTCTCGTTCTCTGTCCCTGGACTTCAGCTCACTGTGGTTTCTCCTGGGTGTGGTGACAAGGAAAGGTGCCCTCCTAGCTGACACCGCCAGCTGGCCCTCCCAGCTGGAGTCTGAACTTCCATCCATCCTGACCTTGACAACTCTGCAGAAGGGGTTCCTTAAAGCTCCTACTTGACACCAAAGGTGACTCTTTGCATCTTATCTGCCTCCTTTATTTGCTCCCAGTGCAGCCTCCTGAATCCCTGTGGTCGCTTTAACCCCTCGGTAGCCTTTCTGCAACCTATATCCTTTGTAAAGTACGATGTGGGTGGAGTTTTAGAGATATTAGGAACTACAACTGGAATAAAAGACTTGCGACTGTCCCGGCCATGACACCAAGTGGACCATGAGTACTTGGTTGAAGAGCAACCAAGGAAACCCGAGGTGCAGCTTGGGAATTCATTACTATTCAATCTGTTCTGACATTGTGGAAAGATGCAAATGTGCTTGGTCTATCATACTGGTGTAGCTCGCTCATGACAAACATTCTAGGTCTTTCAGGAGTACTATCTTCATCTTGGAATTGAGACCCAGTTTCCTCCTTCCTTAGTTCTCATTGGTATCTCCAGATTAAGAGCTCTGTGGCATTTCCTATAGTGACTATTGACCTTCTTTCTGTGTAGAAGTCTCTATGCTCAGTAAGCACAGGGGTAGTGATAGAGCTGATGGCTCCATCACACACTGCAAGAACACATGTAAGGTCCTGTCAGGTGGATTCGGTTCCAGAGGGGATGTGGGACACAGTGGGGGATGTAAAATCACAACTTCAGTGCCTAGGACCCAGGGCTCCTTCTGAATCCCAGCCAGGTGTGGGCTTTCACACATTAGCCTTTCTGTCCCAAGTTCCAGGGGGCTATTTTTAATGGAGTCGTTTAATTTCTTCCCTAAATGAGCTCTAATGGCTTCTGCGACTGTACACTAGCCACTCACACTATCAATGCTCAGTGGCAAGAGGATGAGAGGGCTGTCGAGATCTGAAGGGATGAGGAGTATCAGCTGAGCTTTGAAGACACAAGGATCTTGTCTTTGTACAAGAAACTGCAGCATTTTCACATCTGTTAGTAATCTGAGATCTACCGCACTTTCAAACGCAATGCTTTAAACATAACAATTCACATTCAGTGATAAACATATGCCTTGTTGAAAAATTTGTCTTTTCCATAGAAAAAGAAACAGCTAGCAAGTTAAAGTATGCCGGCTGGCTGTAAGCTAAAGTACAGTGCAGAGGTGGGCAAAGCTTGGGAGAACATGGAAGAAGAGCAGGTGGCCCTCGCCATTTGCTCCCTTCCTCATTGCTGACTTGGGGATTTAGAGTTGGTCTATATGAAAGGGTATTTCATCAGTATCACATGGTGCCAGCTACACTGCAGGCAAGTACAGAGGAAGACCAGCTCTGAAAGAGCCAATGATCTTGGTAACCAAATGTGCACATCTGAGTTGTAGATAGAGCCAGAGTTATTAGATAGATCATTCTGGGCTTTCTGTGCTAACTTCTAGAGCAACATGCTGCACGTATCCAAATCCTAACATCCAGCAGTAATGATGTGCATCAAAGGTATAATGGTTTGATGGTTTGGAAATAAAATGCCTCCTTTGCCTTCATGTTGGAAGTGGGGTTTGGTTGTAAACTTCGGCAGTGGATAAATCCATTGTAATGGATTTGGTCCAATTCCTTCTTTCTATGGCCCTATTCTTCCCCTTTGCAATGCAAATGTTTACTTTTTTTTTTTTTTTTTTTTGTGGTACCAGGGATTGAACTCAGGAGCATTCTATCTCTGAGTTATATCCCCAGCCCTATTTTTTTATTCTTTATTTTGAAACAGGGTTTCACTAAAATGCAGAGGGCCTCAGTAGGTAGCTGAGGCTGGCCACGAACCTGTGATCCTCCTATCTCTCAGCCTCCCAAGTACTGGGATTACAAGCATGGACCACCATGCCAGGCTAAATGTTAACTCTTTGCCATTGTACCTTTGATACATGTAACTTTATTTTGATTTTTATTTTGCAGGGGCTCAGAGCAAAGAGTTTATTTGAGTCTCATTGGAGACTTTGGTCTCTGGGACCTTTGAGACATGCTCAAACTGTTAAGACTCTGAGAACTCTTGGAGATGGACTACATGCATTTTGCATTGTGAGGTGACTGTGAGGTCTAGGGGGCCAGAGGTGGAGTGGAATAATTTGAAAATAAAATGCCCCCCCCATCACCCCTCATGTTGGCAGTGCCGCTTGGTTAGAGTCTCAGCAGTGGGTAAATTCATTGTAATGGATTTATCTGGGTGGTAGACTAAGCTGGTAGAGTAGGGTTGGATAAGGTGGGTCCCTGGGGCTGCAGCTTTTGAGGCTTATCTATGATTCCTCCTCCCCTTGCTCTTTCTCTTGATTCTGGCCTTCATTGTGTGAGGAGCACAGTCTTGTACTCTTCCATCTTCTGCTTCCTGTTGCCACTATGCCCTGAAATCTGCAGTCCCCAGCCTCACATGGACTGTTCAAAATATCCAAACCCTGAGCAAATAAATCTTCCTTTTTCTAAGTTAGAGGGTCAGTTGTTTTGGATATAGCAATGAGAATACTAAGACAAGAGGTAAACCCAACATAGTGAACACACGTGCCTACATCTTCTAGCACACTTCGGTAGCAGAGACATGCAGGGCACTACCTGGCTGTCACTACAGACAGTCACTTCCAGCTGTCTCCGGGATGTGTCCTCTAATAGCTAATGTGGGGTCTAGCCCTGTTTTTCACTTCAGAACAGAAAGTCCTCTACTGACAATGTGTTAGTGATGATCGGGCTAGAGACCAGGACTTCATTGGTACTTGGAAGCTTGTGACTTGACAGTTAATTCATTTTCTTTGGCCTCAAAAAGTCAAACCACTTTCTTTGACTTGTAAAACTAAGGGGAGATTTAAAAGAAGCCAGATACATGCATGGAATTGTCTTTAGCTCTAAATGCACAATTTCTTCACTGTAGCACCAAAGCTAGGCTGAAGGACATCAGAAACTCCCTCCAAAGGAGGAACCATGGGCATTAATTTTATGAACTGTCACACACCAAAGGTTTGGACAGTCTTACCACTCAGAGGCCACCATGCTCTTTTTACCAGATTTTCCTGTCTCACTATTTTTTCATCAGATCTTAAAAAGATTCAGTGAGTTCCACAGAGCTGCATTTATGGGTGAGCAGATCGTGGAAATGAAATTGAGAGACACAAATAGAAGACACTGACCTCCGTGTTTAAAATGGTCTTGAGGATTCTATTTCAACAACAATCCTTCCTCTGAGGGTTTCTCTCTGCAGAACACTGGGGTATGGCTTTATGCTCACCTAAATGAAAAACTTCACCTCATAAAACTTAACAAAATCTTTAGATTGTAAAGGAACATGAAGCTATGGTTTTTCCTGAAGCTTGAGAAAAAAAAAATGGCCAGGGGTTCTAGCTACAAAGGACATGAGAAATGACCATGTTTACCAGCCTCATCTTTTGTATGCAGAACCTGAGCCCAAGAGGTCAGGGGGTGATCACTGAGTTAGTGGAGACTCCAATGGGGAGGAGAAGTGAAGACTCAAATGGTGCTCAGAAATCTTGGCATCAACGCCCACCCCAAACAGCCCTGTGCTCTGCACTCATCCTGCTCTGCTTGAGAGGACCAGGGGCGTCTTCAGATTCCAGTGATGGGAGCACAACTCTTCTGGCTTCCCTTCTGTTTCCTAGACATTGAGGCAACTGTTTGTACTATACTTTTGATCTGCAATAAAAAGTACTAGTGTGGAGTCCACACATAGGTAGGCAAACTAGCAATCAGGCCAGATGGCAACTGAAACTGAGCACTGAGAAAGAGGAACCCCTCCCCCATTTTATCTGGTTTAACATCCCAATGCCTCATGCCCAAGGATGGGACAGACAGGCCAGGCTGGGAGGACCATAATCTATTAGCCTGTGACCAAGATGATGTTTCTGAACCTCAGCTGGCGAAAGAAGCTCTCAAACATTGATATTCTTGGTCTCTCCTCAATCTGACATGAATCAGAAGTCTGATGGGCCTGGTTTTGGAGGGTTCAGGGGTCAGGAATCTGATGTTGTACAAAGCCCTGCCTTCCCCAATCCCCGGGAAGAAATGCAACATCCAACTTTGTACAACAGTGCAGTGATTAGCCCCTGCAGTTCATAAATACTCTTGCCTCTTGCCCCATTTTTTTTTTGCTTCAATTCCTTGTTTTAAGGTTGTACTGATTAAACACACACATGCACACACACACACATGTACACACACATATATACATAGACACACACGCAGAAATAGGTAGGATTGGGTCAAATGGATTGTTCTTCCTAAAGAAGACAGACACCTTCACTCCCTTCATTAGCACACCAGAAGAGCCCACCTCAGCTCCTCCGTGGTCACCTGCTTGGCATGACAGCCCTCCTGGTTTTAACAATCCTGACCTGCAACAGGCCCTGGCCTAGACTCAGCCACTTAGCCTCTGGGAGTGCAAAGCCTTGTAAGCATGAGGTCCTAACCAAAGTGGGACTATCCAGAACCATAGTATTTTAATGATCATCATTCCAATACTGAAATGAAGCTCTCTGGGAAGCTAATGTAATTGTCTCCAGTGGTTCATTCTTCTAAGACTCCTGAAAGTCCACTTTGAAGACTCTGAGAACTTCTTGTCCCAGGATGACTCTCTGGTGCAAGGGGGTCTCAAACCAACTTTGCATTTGGACTTGTAGGGTTGTGATAATGGATGTATTCACCACTGGGAACACCACTCAGGCTGCAAGGCTTCCTTTCTGCTGTCCTACTGCCCAAGCACAGTGGGAAGCACAGGTGGCTTCCCACTGGACAGGGCCAGTTTAACTTCCTGTGTGAGCCTCCTTAGCTTTCTGCTCTGGGGAGAGGAAAGCAGTAAGATGTTCCTCAGATCAGCCTCTATCTTTGGTGACTCCCTGTGCTTGTTCTGCCCCTCCCCGAATCCCAGATATATAGACATTAGGCCGGAGAGGGTTCTTCTCTGCCCACTGGCTCACACTAGCCTCACTAAAAATTCACATGTGCCCAGAACTGACACCAGGGCTCACTGTGCCTCTCCACCCATCATGGGGCACACTGGCTGCGCACCACACAGAGCGCCATGGGGAGGTGCCAGCCGCCCACGGGTGCCAATAGCAATGCTGCCACTGTGACTCCTGGGCTCCCACACAACCTGTTGAGTCTGCCTTCAAATCTGTTTATGCCAGCTTAACTTGTCATTGCAATTATGTCATATAATTAGATTTGGTGTTGCTCCACGAAACACGAGTGTGAGAGAAGAGAGGCTTGTTTCTAAGAAAACAAAGTGGAACCGTGGGCATGACTCAGCGGAGGCCAGTCATTAGAGGGAGTGCTGTCAAACTAGGTGTGGCTGAGACAAAGTAAAATACGGAGAACCAAAATCTAAAAATTAAAGTGATCTTACTCTTGGATAAGCAGAGCATTTCACCTTTCTTTAAAGAAATTCAAACTGAAAATCACGAGCAATAAACACATTTTATACAAAGAATCAACCTTGATGATTTCAAGAAACAGATCCTGACTCAGTAAAAGACTCGGGCCACAATTAAAAGAATATGGATGTGTGTTTATGGATTTTAAGTGGCAATAAATATTTAAAGTTTCTGTGCATCCTTTAAATAATTTCTTTCGCTGTCTACTGTTTCGGTAAACATTCTCACTGCTAGGACCCAAAACACTTGACCACTACGGCTTAAAGGAAGGAAGCTTTATTTCCTTGCAGTTCTGGGGTTTTCTCTCCATGTTAGGTGGAATCGCTTCTGTGGAGTTCAGGGCCTGGCAGTAGGAAGCAGAAAGAGAGCAAGCAAGGAGGGGTCGAGGGACATATATAATCTCCAGGGCCACAGGCCTAGTGATCTACCCCTCCCAGCCACATCCTACCTCCCTACCTTACCAACCAACCAATTAAAGTATTAATTCATCAGTGGATTGATTCGCTGATGATATTAGAATCTTCATGATTCAGTAATATATCTTGACATCAATATATGATATTTTCCAGTGGACATTCTATACCCAAAGCATAACATCTACTTTTCTCACTAGTAGGTGGACAGAGTTCCTCTTCCATCACGCAGTGACTCGGTGACTCCTGAACCTCCCCGTAGAGCCCATTACCCGCATGAACCACAGTTAGAGCACCCCCATCTGGTAGACAGGAGACCCCAGCTCACCACTCCCTGCCTTCTAGGAATCTGCACCAGAAGTGGGACCACTCCAAGCTTCCTGCTTCCATCCCTCTCACGTCACACAAAATCACAGAGTCTGCTTCTTGATTCCCTGGCTCCTGTACACCTGGCACTCATGGTGGCTGAGTCCAGGTCTGCGGTGGTTAATTTTGTGTGCCAACTTTCCTATCCCAAGGATAACCCATTTCCTAACTGAGAAGGCTCATCTAAATTACTCCTGAAGACAGTCATATACGGATGACAGGAAGAACGCAGACTGAAATTGTGTTTAAGTTTTCTGAGCTACTTGGCATCTGTTGCTGCAATAACACTAACAGTCATTTTGTCCTGAATAAAAGGTGATAGAGAGACGACACTTTCCACAAATACACCTGTTTTGCTGGGAGTTGGCAAATAGCTTATTAAAAGGCCAGACAGTGAACACCTCAAGCTTCTGGTCTACACGCTGTCTACTGCAAGGACACAGCACTGCTGTGGCAGAGAGGGTCTGAGTTCTCCATTCAGACCCATGGGCTCCAAGTGACTGTTCCCACAAAACTTGGTAAAGTAGGGTCAGCTACATTTTGTTCCCGGGGGACCCAGTCTATCTTCCTTGACTGAACCATTTTCATTTCTTTTTTTTTTTTTTTTTTTTTTTTCCGGTACTGGGGATTGAACTAAGGGGCATGCTACTTCTGAGCTACACCCCCAGCCCTATTTTTTATACTTTATTTTGAAATAGGGTCTCACTAAGTTGCGGAGGCCTCACTAAGTAGCTGAGGCTGGCCGCGAACCCAGATCCTCCAGTCTAAGTCTCTCAAATGCTGGGATTACAAGCATGTGCCACCACGTCCGGCTACCATTTTCATTTCTAAACTATAGGACTGAACATACGTATCTGCAGAAATGAGGAAGCAACTGGTATTTCTTACAACAGCCAAGACACTTCTAAGACAGAAGTGTGGGAATTTGACACCTATTCTGAGCTCAGCATTTGGTGGATTACTGAGATACCAGGACAAACAAAACCACTGTGCGTGGTATTAACTACAAAGCAACAATAACAATCAACAGCTAGTCCTAATATTAAGTCTTGATGTCCTTGCAATGTAGTCACAAATCTTTTTTTTCTACTAATTTTTATTGGTGCATTGCAATTGTACATGATAGTGAGATTCACAGTGGTAGATCCATATATGCACACAATATTATTTTGTGTGTTTCCTTCCCTCTCCTCCTTCCCCAGATTCCCTTCCACCCTGCTACTGATCTCACGCCTAGATCTTCACGAGTCCTTTTCTTTCTCTTTTTTTTCTCTAGCTTATTATAGAAAATATGTGATTTGCTGGGACTGGCTGATCTCACTTAGTAAGATGTTCTGGAGTTCCACACTTTCCTGAGAGCGGTATAATTCTGTTCTTCTTTATGGCTGAGTAAAACTCCATGGTGTGTATATATCACATTTTCTTTATTTATTCATTTGCTGATGGACACTTAGGTTGGTTCTGCAACTTGGCTACTGCCTGTTTGCATTTTTTTTTTTGTACTGAAAGTTGAATCCATAGGCATTCTACCTTTGAGATACACCTCCAATTCTATTTTTAAATTTTGAAATAGGGTCTTGCTAAGTTGCTGAGGCTGGCCTCAGATCTGTGATCCTCCTGTCTCAGCCTGTCAAGTACTGCCATGCACAACCAGTCTAGCTAGTATTTCCAAATTTAAAGGGATAGATGGCTTCGGACACTGAAGCACAGGGCGAAGAAAACCAGCAGGTAGGAAGTGAATTCAAGTAAACAACAGCTGAGCCAAGCTGACAGCTCTGTAGGATGTTCCAAGTGTCAGGCAGAGAGTTCCAAGCCTTGTGTACATCTCTCCAAAACCAACACTGTAGATGCTATCATTTACCAACAGTGAAGTACAGAATGATGCTGCGACTGGTGTGGGACAAGGTCTGCACCCCTGAGCCCAGCTCTCAGGCCTGGGCTTTTGTGACCACTTATGGTTCTTTCCTAATGCACACAGGGTCCCACACTCTTCTATGTGCTTCTGTTGGTTAATCCACTTGTTAATCCACTTGCACGCATTAACTCACTTCACAACGCAAGGCACAGGTGCCATTGCATTGCCAATTTACAGAGGAGGAAAGTTATGCCCAGGGATGCTCAGAACCTTGGCTGCAGGCCCTTGATGGTCATATTCATACAGCTGGAAGTGACAGGGCCAGGAAGGGGACCAGGTGGGCCTGTTCTGATCCACTTTGCTGGTTTAATGCTGCCACAAAAATAAGACTTCCACAAGGCTGGCTGGTGAGCTGGAGAAAAAATCTAACGTGAATCAGTAATTTAATGTTATTCAACTAGGGAAATGTCTAAAATGTATGTATTTAGGAATTTTTCAGGTTTGCATATTGGATTGCTTCACATTTTGTCATGTCTGTCTGTCTGTCTATCTATCTATCTATCTATCTATCTATCTATCTATCTATCTATCATCTATCTATTTTTTTGTGGTACTGGGGATTAAACCCAGGGGCATTCTACCTCCGAGCTATACTCACAGTCTTATTTTTATTCTTTATTTTTTTGAAAAAGAGTCTCACTAAGTTGTGGAGAGCCTCACTAAATAGCTGAGGCTGGGTACAAACCTCCTATCCACCTGTCTCAGCCTCCCAAGTACTGGGATTACAAGTGTGTGCCATCACACCCGGCTTATGGATATATATTTTATAGAATTCATTATTCTAGGTAAATTATGTATATATAACTTATAGCTAATGATGCACATGGAGCAGTATTCTGAAAAACTCCCAATGATTCAGTATTGAATCATTGCCAAAATACTCGGGGTCATGCTCTTCCCTGTAATCATCATGAGGATCCTTTCTCTAAACTCTGAGATTTCTTCCTGCCTCTCAAATGGGTCTAGTATGTGGTGTTCTAAGACAGTCAACACAGCTAATGTGAACGTCAACAATCCATAGCTCCTCAGGATCATCCACCTTTCTGAAATGAATTTCTCACCAGACATGGCTTAACTCATTTCTCAAGGTGCAAAATGCAGGTTAAAACCATGGAGGATTCAGTCACAAATGCGTCTAGCTCCCTTTCTTTGGATATTGGTTTTCTTGAGAACAATGTCAGTTTCCCCTTCTCTTATAGAAGTTGAATCCTCCCCACTGTGGCTTCTTCATTTTATGCCAATGAACCTCTAGGTTCAGGCATTTCTGCCCTTTTCGTATTGAGGTTTCTTGGATGTCCATTCTGAGATAGATAGTTAGGAAGGATCTTCCCCAGGCTGCTGAGCTGATTTCAAGAGAATGCTTTCCAAAGGTCTCGTCCAAGGGGCTGTGCCTGGTTGTATCAGTCAGTTAAGGTCATCCATAAGTTTTATGTTGCAGTCTGTGGCTACAGGGGCACCAAGGATTGCCATAAATCCAATAGGCTTTAAGAGATAAATCAAAGGAGCAGGTTGAACTCTTTTTTTTCACTGATCTCATCCTCAAGGAAGCTGTCACTATCACTACACCAATATCAATATCTTGCCTCAAGAGTCTCCATCATATTCTTCCCTGTCAGGTGGTGAAGAGAGAAGGATCTCAGTGCACCAGATCCGTGAGCTCTCTACATTGTTTTCTGAGAAGTTAGCTTGCTAAAAGTTAACAAAACTGAAAATTTCATTTCCTTCCTTTTTTTAAAAAGAAAATTGTATGAGAGCAGCCAACAATAGTGTAAAGATGGGGTACATGTGTTATGAACAGCAGAAATGGATCTAGGTAAAAAAATTAAAAAGTACGACTGGCAGTGATAGCAGATCCAGGGATGCTTACTGTGGTTTCTGCAAAACAACAGAAGGATTTGATTTTTTTTTTTTTGCAACGATATATAAGAATCTGTAAGGTTTATCTTTAAAGATGCAGGTGTGAAGGCATCACATGCTGTAGACAATTTTTCTGGCCAATAGATGCTGTGAGGCCAGATGTCTGTCAGGAATATATGGTTCACATCTGATGTCAGAGTTATCCTTCTTGATAAGGCTGGAACAATTCCATTCTCTGCAGGAAGGAGTTCTCACTGTGGTGCTTTGAGGAGATTAATTGGGTCCAGGAAATGACACATAGAGTATATAGAATAATATTTATGTAACATCCTGGCTCCCATACCTGTAAAACGACTTCTTTAGATGCCATCATTCTGCTTCAAGACACATGTAAGTTGGTTCTTTTTCTCTTACTAAGTCTTAGGTACCATTGGTACAGTTTTTTTTTCTGATAAGTCAGTGGTATATATTAGTAGATACTGGAAGATTAAAAAAACTTATGAAGCTGATTAATATTAAGCTTAATTATTATTAAATAATAATTAAGTATTTATTAACTAAATAATTAGCTAAGTTATCATTTTCATTTTTTTTTATGTTTTATGGTTCTGGGGATTGAACCCAGAAACATTTTACCTCTGAGCTACACCCCCAGCCCTACTTTATGATTATTATTATTATTTTAGATTTTTAAATACAGTCTCACTAAGTTGTGGAGGGTCTCACTAAGTTGCTGAGTTTGACCATGAATCTGTGATCCTTCTGTCTCAGCCTCCCAAATATTGGGATTACAGGCATGCACCACCACACCCAGCTTAAGTTATAGTTAATATTCCATTTTCTGGAGTCGACTTTCTAATGAAAAGCTTTAGTCATTACATCACAAAATTATCAGATGAATCATGTTATAAATGTCACATTTATCTATTGCTCTTAAAAAGCACTGGTACAGAAAACCAAGGGAATATGAGGAGGAATGTAGTATACTGAAATCCCATTAATGACACGACCTACATTATGACTGGTATAATTTACTAGTAGTCTTTGTTGCAAAACATTTTAATGACTCAATGGTATTTACTTTTTATAGAGAGACATCAGAAAATACTCTATTTTCTATTTAAATGGTTTCACAGATGCTCCCAATGAGCTTGGCCAGAGAAATCTCACATTTAAAGACCTCATTCTCTAGCTCAGTTAGTTTAAATGACTCAGATTGGGACATCAGCCAACCAGTGCGGCAGTTATGATAAATCATTCCAAAGTGTCAAATGCAGAACATGGAAATAATGTCTGGGTAGCTCAGGCGGCGCTGTGATGTCTCTCTTTAACAGGCTGCGGGATGTAAGTTCCACACATACACAAGTAGCCACTGGAGAATTGCACTAGCATTCACAGGAAAGCAACCTGGGAAGTCTAGTGCTCACTCTGCACTAACACAAATGTTCTCCTGAAGAAGAATAAGCAGAGGTGCAGTGCCGAGGCCGGTGATGACCGCAGATTCTCCTTCATGGCTCAGGGCATATTTTGGTCTAACAGGCGTTGAATGACATCGAACAGGCTATGCAAAACTTCATTGTCCTAAAGAAACCAATATATCCTAAGTTTCTAAAGAGCCTTCAGACAATCTGTGCAAGTGAATCCAACACCAAAGTCCCTCTAGTTTACTGAGTTTCAATATTAGTAATGCTAGGTAGTATTTAATTAGGTGCTTTATCAGTGTGAATTTTTTAATCTTTACACATCTATATGGAAGATACAATTATTGTGTCAATTTTAGAGATGGTGAAACTGAGAAATTCTAGCTGAGATGTCCACAGATATGCAGGAGCAGATAATAGAGCTGAGATTCCAGCACAAAGCCTGGGTCTGGCACCTATGCTCTGGACCATTGTCAGACTCAGTCACTCAGGCCCATCACTAATGTGGGACCCAATGGTCACTGGAGAATGTGGCAAGCTTCCAACTCTGGGGAAGCCCTCTATCAACTTCTTTTGACAGAGGCAGGAGGGTGGCATTATCTTCAGATATAAATAATACTCCTGTTGAAGGACACACCAAATTCTCAATGAATGTCTTTGGTAACTATAAGGATTCAATAAGTATGGACCCATGGATAGCTTTATAAAGAAAACACATCTCTAAGGCTTTTTTTTAAACTTAAAAATAAGTGGAGATTTTGGAAAAGGAGGTGCAAGTGAGATAGTACAGATTCCATTCCCCCAAAGTTAAACAACAATAAAACTACTAAAAAACTGTGAACATATAAAAAAACAAAAAACAAAAAACAGAACAAAACAAAAAAAGCATGACTTGTTACAAACCATTGGTGCTGGCTCCCCGAGGCACTCAGGAAAAACATGAGAGAAGCAAAGTTTCACCAGGAGGTCAGCCTCACCTGGGGCCTCTAGATGTCTTGCCTAGAAATGCCCTGGCCAGAAAAGGATGGGAAAGGGGTCCTCACATGACACCTGTGCCTGCACTCCACAGCAGCAGCCTCTCACAAAAAATGCTCAGGTGCAAAGCAAAGGGGAAACGATACTCAGAAAACTTAAGAAAAATACGCTGGAGGAAGACCAACTTAGCAACACCATTTCACAAAGTAGGCTACACTGCAAGGAAAAATAAAAGAAAAGTGACAATTGGATGAAAGACCCAAAGAAACAGATTGGATGACAGAAAGATAGTAACAGGAGGTGGAAGAAGCAGCATAGAGTTATGTGAACAGTTAGGAACCCCAGGACACAGTCATCCTTCTCAAAAGTATCCTTGAGACACATGCTCTCTTACCAGGAAAAGACCTGGACTACTGAACTCAAAAAGAAAAAAGCTGCAGTGTGACCGACAAGGTCACTGAGTCCACTTAACCAGATGATTAAACCCAAACAAGTAGGGTCAAGACTATAAAACAGAATTGGCAAGCTATAATTATTGAAAGGACAGAGAGATAGATTACAACAACAATATCATCATCGTCATCATCATCATGATGATGTTAAAATGAAATGAGAAACCCACAGCAACTATAACAGAGATTGGCCTCTACTGAGGAGAGAGGAGAGGAGGAGGAGAGGGGTAGAGATGTGTTTACTGTCTCATCTTGCCCCACAGGGCCTTTGTGGCCTCAGGTTCATTTTTGCAGTTGAAAAATCAAGAAAGAATGGCATGGTATATGATTTTAAATTGTAGATGCAACTATACTTGTGTTAGAAAAGCATTATTATGTTTTCTTAATAATCAGAGGGGTAAAAAGGAGAAGAAAGCCATAAAGCAAAAGGCATAAAAAAAGTAACAGTAGAAAAACATGAACTAATTTAAAACAGAAAAGCAATGAAAGAATTAATATAAGACCTATCTGTTGAAAGACAGCACACAAAGAAAATAATAGACTAATTCTATGCAATAAATGCGAAATTAAAGGAAAACATTATTAAATTTAAGCCATTGATTTTTTAAAAGATGCATGATCATCTAGGGGTCATTACAGGAATGCAGGGTTGGTGCAATTAAACATAAAGTCCACCTAGCATATGCTTTTCGTTTCCTAGCAAACTCATGAGTGTTTACTTTATTGACTGATGGAATATGAAGAAGGTCATGTGCTGTCTAGTGACTTGGGGCTGACACAGTGTCAACTGTATAAACATAGGGCACATTAGTCAACATCAGTATCCACAGTGGACTGGACTCCCTGAGGGCCCATCCTTTGCCTCTGATCGCAGGGTCCCGTGAGACTGCAGGAGGCCAATGTTCTTGATCAAAGGACTCGCCACTGAAGAGCTCCAGAGCCAGAGGGGCCAGAGTCCTGCAGGCTTCCTGGGGTAGACATAGGAAGGGGGCATGCTGTTCTGAGTCCTGTGCTGTGTGCAGAATCTCATAAATTCGTTAAAACAGATTTGGTAACTTCTTCCCTTAAAATCTCTCCTAGTCCACCCTTGAACAGTCATTAGTTAAAATGCAGTCATTCTTGAGAAGGTATAAAAAAATAGATGTTTGATAGTGAGATAAATCCAAATTCACAGATAGCACTATATAATAAGAGCCAGTACTTCATTGTGAGAAAGTAGACACCTTCTAGTTGGGATCAGGACCAAGAAAGGATACCTTTCAACATTTTTCTAGAAGCATTTTCCATTACAAATGAACTGGGGACAGGGGTGGACAAAAGGTATAAGCATTAGAGAAAGAGGCCAAAATGGTCCTAACTGGTGTGTAAAATAAAAATAAAAGCATCTATTAGCCAGGCGTGGTGGTGCACCCTTTTAATCCCAGCATTTGGGAGGCTGAGACCAGAGGATCTGGGTTTGCGGCCAGCCTCAGCTACCTAGTGAGGCACTCCACAACAGATACCCAGTGAGGCCCTCCACAACTTAGGGAGGCAATATTTCAAAGTAAAAGAATAAAAAAAAATAAGGCTGGGTGGTATAGCTTGGAGGTAGAATGCCCCTGAGTTCAATCCCCAGTACTGCAAAAAAAAAAAAAAAGAAAGAAAGAAAAAAAAAGCATCCATTGAAAAAAACTGAAAAATATAAAATTTTATTTTCTGGTTACAAAATAAATGTTTTACACTATAAAATGAGGATTAATATATAAAATATATTGGCATAAAATTTTATTCATATTAACAATTATAACATATTCAGGAATATATATAGACAATAGAGACACTCATATTCACCTATATGAATTAATCTGTACAACCATTCCTGAAGAACCTAATGAAGTAGAATAATGAAAAATGTAAAATAATGGTTTTTGATAGGCAGTTTCCATGTTTCCAATATTTCAATTTTTATTAAACTAATCTACTAATGCAATATTATTCCAAAAAATGTTTCAAAAAAATAAGCCCAGGCCTGAATGCTTCGCTGCCGAATTTTACCAAACCATTAAAGAAGAGCTAATACCAATTCTTCTCACACTACTCCAAAGAAGAGAGAGGGAGTCAAAATAAAATAAATCCTTCCTCCTCCAAGTTGTTCTTGTCCGGTATTGATCACAGCATTGAAGAAGTAACAGGAGGGAACCCTTCTAAACTAATTCTCTGAGGCCAGCAAGTACTCTGTTACCAAATGCAGAAAAGGGCCCAACAAAGACAATTCCTGATGAACATGCTAAAAGCCCTGGACAAATTAGTTATAGAGGGATCACAGTGCAACATAATAAAGGCTGCATATGACATACCCAGAGCCAGCATCACACTGAATGAAAAGCTGAAACCATTTTCTCTGAGGCCAGGGAACAAGACAAAGGTGTCTACTCTTACTGCTCTCATGATTACAAAATTCATCTGAAAAGATCATTTGGAAGGGTCTGGAAAATTCTAAGAAATACAAGTGGTGAAAGGTGAACTCTCCCACCAGGGAGCAAGTGTCATAAAATGCTGTGGTAATAAACAGCTAGTGTGAACAGGAGGATAAATCAGGGGATCAAGGCGAGCCCAGTGGACCGCCAGGCATTCACACAGATGGACTTAAACTGTGGCAAAGCTGGCCTTCCATGGCAGTTGCAGAAAAAGGTGTTTTCAGTAAATGGTGTTGGGACAAACTGTTAGCACTGAGGAACCCAACATTTCATTCTTTAAGTCGAAGTATTTAAGCAATCAATTATTACAACAGATATCCCAACAATGCCTACATTTCCAGCCTCCCACGAGCAATTTAGTTGTTCTGTGCAAGAACAGATAGAGGTCTATCAGTCAAGCATGGTGGATTTAATACTCATATATCTATATATATCTATATATATCTATATATCTATATATATATATATATATATATTTTTTTTTTTTTTTTTTTTGCGGTACCAGGGATTGAGCTCAGAGGCATTCTACCTCCGAGCTACACCCCCAGCCCTATTTTTTATTCTTTATTTTGAAACCGGGTCTCGCTAAGTTGTGGAGTGCCTCACTAGGTAGCTGAGGCTAGCTGTGAACCCGGATCCTCCAGTCTCAGCCTCCCGAATGCTGGGATTACAAGCGTGTGCCACCACGCCCTGATGTTTATACAGACCAAGTAATAATACCCAACCCATATTTATCTCCATTGCCTCACTCAATTCTAAGGAGGACCAAGGGGATGTTCCCTCTGGAGGGACTGATTTGAGGACACAGACAAAGGCATTAGCGTGGGAGCCTCTGGGAGCCCCAGCACCTCCATTTCATGCTCCAGAGTTCTGGACACACAGGTCACCCCCAGCCATGCATCTCTAACACCCTTCACTGCAACACAAGATTCTTCTCCATGCACAAGAAGTGCACGATCCTTGTAGGAAGGCTTCTGGAAGTGGCAGAGCAGAAAAAGAGAAAGAAAAAGAAGGCTGCTTCTTGCCCAGCTGTTCTGTTACTCTGATTCCTCAGTGACCACCTGACTAAGCACAAAGGATGCTGAATCGACTTGTCTTGGCAACTCAGCCTCAACATGCCTGGAGGGTTAAGGGTTACTAGATGTTTTATAGAGGCTTCAGAAGGAAAGCAAAGCAAAGGCTTCCCCCAGCCAGCTGCACACATTGGAAGGAAGAGAATCTACAGATAAGAGAAGAAAAGAGGGAAGGAAGGAAGAAGAAAAGGAGAAAGGGAAGAAGGGAGGAAGGAAGAAAGGAAGGAAGGAAGGAAGGAAGGAAGGAAGGAAGGAAGGAAGGAAGGAAGGAAGGAAGGAAAAAGGGAAGGAGGGAGGAAAGAAGGAAGGAAGGAACAATTAAATTGTCTTTAAAAAGAAGAGAGTAAAGAAGAAGGAGAAAAAGAAGAAGAAGACGAAGAAGATGAAGAAGAAGAAGAAGAAGAAGAAGAAGAAGAAGAAGAAGAAGAAGAAGAAGAAAAGGAGGAGGAGAAGAAGGGGAGGAAGAGAGTAGAGCAGGATGCTCTTAAAGAGAAGAAGTAACCAAAGGCCAAAATATAAAATGTGTAGAGGAGGATGGATGGTTAGGTATGAAACAAAACGAAGACAGAAGAAAATCTGGAAGATAAAACTCTAAGAAACCTAGAGCAAAGAGACAAAGATACAGGCACTGGAAGGAAAAAAAAAACATTATAGGTGAAATAAGCTAGCTGTATAAAGACAAATATCACATGTTCTCACTCAGTGTAGACACTAAAATTTCGATCCTGTGGGACGAAATGGAAGAGTGGTTGCTGGAGATGGAGGGGCAAGGGAGAGTGGGAAGGAGTTTCAGATGGGACGCCAAAACACAGTCAGAGTAGGGGGATTGCTCTGGCTCTCCTTTAGGGCATTATGGTAACAACGCTTGGTTAAGACCATCTAGGATATATTTCAAAATGACTAGAAGGGCATGAAATTCTCAACACATACAAATGATTAATATTTGAAGAGGTGAAAATGCTTATTACCCTGATCTGATTATTATACATTTTATACATGTTTCCAGTTGCCACAATGTATCTCATAAGGATGCACAAATACTAAGTCTCAAAAAGGGAAAAAATAAGAAAACTAAAACATCAATCTAATCTGTGATAGTTCAGAAGATAAGAATATGAAAAACGAAGGGGAATATTAACATTTTTCTCAAAATTGAAAGAACCATTGTGGCCTCTGCAAATGAATGAAACTACAATGGCATTTAAGCGCATTAAAACACACCAGAAACATGGGAACAAATAAAATATCCTAAGGCTTCCAGAAGGAGGAGAGGGAAACACCAGAAACAGTCCCAAATGAAGGACCAGGGCCAGGAATTGGCACGGCAGCAGACTCCGGGCAGCCACGGGAGATGAAAGACAGTGATGTCATGCTAGAAAACTCCCAGGCACAGTGGATTCTGCCCACAATGCTGTTCTCCAAGGATCTGTCATTGGAAGACCTCAGAAAACTCAGCTCCTCTGAAGCCACCCCAGGCAGCTGGGAGAGGTCATGTTTCCCAAATACAGCGGCGTAAGCAAGACAGAATGTGGTCTGGCATCGAGTTACAGGACACAGGACACTTGGCTGGTGGTGACACAAAGAACAGCTCCAGGATGACAACTGAGGGTTCAGGGAGAGATGGCTGAGCCAGCCATGAGGAGTGTGGGGGGAAGGAGCAGAGGGTCAGAGGTGCTGGACAGTGTGGACAGCACTCTGACCCACATCTCTTCCACCCCTTCAACGAGGTCTATGCAACAGTGCCTTACCTCCTCTCTCTGCTCTGTTGATTCTTCCTCTTTTTGTTCATGGCATTTATCACCTTGTAAAATATGCTACCATTACTGGGCTTGGTGGCACATGCCTATAATCCCAGTACTTGAGAGGCTGAGATGGGAAGACCACAGGTTCGAGGACAGCCTCAGAAAGTAGTGAAACTCTCATTAACCTAGTGAGGCCTTCCTTGTTTCCAAATAAGAAATAAAATAGGGCTGGGGTTGTAGCTCGAAGGTAGGATACCTTTGGGTTCATTCCCAGTATCATAACTGAATGACTGACTGACTGACTGACTGAATGAATGAATGATGAATGAATAAATAAATAAGTGAATGAATTAATAAATGAGTAAACAAATTAAATAAATAAATGAATGAATGAATGAGTAAATGAATGAATGAGCAAATTAATAAATGAATAAACATGCTATTAAAATATGCTTATAACCAAAAAATATGAAAAACATAAAAGATTCATCTTTTAAACACAAGGTCCTGGAGTCCAGGGATGCTGTGCTAATTCTCTCTGTCCCAAGTACATGGCACAGAGCAGAACAGCAGCTGTGCAATTTCTTCTCGCTGAATGACTCAGTGGACTTAATGGAGCTTTTGGAGTTTCTGTAAAGAAACCTAAGAAAACCAAAGTCAGGCAGTCATTAGCTTTTATAGAACAGAATTTTATCTGTGAAAGGAATCAGAATCAGAGGTCCTATTCAGCCATGCAAGGAATAATGAGCAATGCTAAAAACAGTGACTCCTAAGAGGATAGGGTCCACCGGCAGGAGGGAGGGAAGGGATGGAAAGTGACCAATGGCAACCCACGGGCTGCATCCTCGCCTAGGACAACGCATCTGAGAAGTGGGACCTGGGTGCTCATGCATATTATTTATAAATATTGGGGCAGATACCAGGAGAGAGAAAAAGTAACTGCAATTGTTGACCCTGGTCATTGGGGTTGGTTTGATTTGGTTTGGGTTGGGTTGGGTTGGGTTGGGTTGGGAGGATGGGGCAGAAGACTGTGACGTGTCACTGAGATTTAAAGTATGAAATGGATTTTTAATTAAAAAAAAAACTTAAAAATGGATTGAAGAAGCAAGGAAGAAGTTACACGTGAATTTTGAGAATTTAAATGGATTCTTCTCTTCCGTCCTCTTTCTTTCAATTAAGGAAATAAGTAATACATGCATTGGGACAATGAAAATGTCCTTATGGTTGGAGTCTCATTTGGTGTTGTAAGAGTGAAATCAGACTCAGAGACAATGCAGGCAGCTGGAAATGAAAGGGGAGGTCCTGCGTGGATTCTTGCCCTCATGGGAGCCAGACAAATGTAAACCTTCCGGGCGACTGCGGTCCTCCGCCAAGGCGATTACATTCTCGGTGACCACAGGCATGGCCGACCAAGAATCTGCTTTCTGCTTCAGAACTCTTGGCCCCAAGCTTACAGGGGACGTGCTGGAAAACATTTCAACACATGTCTGATGGCGCACTCTCCTCCTATTTGTTAACCCTGAAACACTATTTCTCCAGGGAGACCAGGTCTTTCTTGAAAGCAAGGTTTTAATTAAAAGTGCTACTTATCTACGCAAAATTAATGTGAGGACCTCTTTGATTTTGGAAATGCTATTTAAAAATGTATGCATGCCTTTAAAAATGCAGAAGATAATGTATTCTTTGTTCGAAAATTTACAAATAAAATGAAGACTGCTTAATTGGAAACCCACGTGGGGAAGGATAAAAAAATATCTAAGATTCAGTAGTTGTCAAAAAAGACTCATGACCATATGATAAAATCAGCATGTAATTTTTTTCTTCTTTTAGACACTAATAACTTTTTAGAGGAAGACACTCAAGCCTCTATAACAGATGAAGATGATTAGAAAAAAACATGGTATATAGGTGATTTGGGAAATGAAAATACATTAACAGGTCACAAAAAGCAACTTGAAATCTTGAGCAAATGCCGATATAAATAAAAAATAAGATAATTATTATATTCCTGCATCAAATCCTAAAGCCCATTAGTTTGGTTTAAGATATAGCTCTTAAGATACAGTTCTTAAGACACAGCTTGGTCAAGATTATATGAGCTTATTAGACTCATTTGTTCAATCTTCTTAGCCCTGTAAGGTCAATGAATACCTTTTAATTTAGTGGAAAAAAAATTTTTTTTAATAGTGGTAGTCGTGGGGTAGCGTGGTGGCATAAAGAATGATTATGATGGGAAAATGATTTCTCCTATTGATTCCCAAGTAAATTATTTGGGAACGATATTTATTTATTTATTTATTTATTTATTTATTTATTTATTTATTCCTAAGTGATTCATGTAGCTTTTTGGAGGAAAATAATCACCAAAGGGGCATGTCACAAAGCGATACTAGGCTCCCTCTTGTAAGTTTGGTCTCAACCTTTAGGAACCTTTCACGGGCTCTCAAGGCATCCGTCCCTTGGCAGGTGTCATGGAGATGGATGCGTGGCTGAGGAGTTTGCTGCTCAGAAAGCAGAGCTCCCGAGGCGCTGGAGAAAGGCAGCCCTCAGCAGAGCTGTATTCATGACGTGGAGGAGAAGCCACTTGCTCTCCATGTCATCTACTTCCCAACACGCTGGTGAATGTTCACCTAGAGGGAAGAAGCAAGGCCCCTCCTGCCTTTCTAAGTATAAGCCCACTGCTGAGCTCTGGGAGACTGGAGGAGGAAGCCCTCTGCCCTGAACAGGAAATGCTGGAGTGTAGTCCATGCTAAGATCTTGCAACTCTCACACACAAAAAATGAACGGAAAGGAGGGAGGAGAGGGAAAAGAGAGGAAGGGAGGGAGGAAGAAAGAAAAAAATATTTAAAATGTTTTCTTTTATATATTTTTAGGGGAATATAAGAAGTTATTTAGGGAAGTGATAAAAGGGGTATGTTCCAGAAAGGGGGTCTGAAAGAGGCAAGAAATGTAAGATGTAAAGAAAAGACATGGCAAATGGGTATATAGAAGATATGATCAATTAGTACACCTAAATCCAAACAAAACGATCACATAGATCTAGCATATCCATAAAAAGAGATATTCTCTTGATGAAGTAAAAATCTTACAGTTTATTATTTACTTGAGGTGCAGAAAAACTCGGCAACATGGGCATTTAAAAATAAGGAGAATTAAATATAAATCAGGAGAAAAAAGAGGAGTAAACAGAGCTGACACCATAATGCTAATTTCAAACAAAATGGACTGTAAGTTGGAAAAATCATTAGAGATAAGGACAGTCACTACTTAATAATAAAAGACAATTCAAGAAGAAATTATAGCCCTATCTAGCAACATAAAGTGGATTTTTAAAGTCAATTATAAAATAAAATTAACAGGACATACTAAAAAATAAACAATTGTGAGATTTTAATATGTATCTCGGAAACAGATATACAAGGCAAACAAAAATTAGAACATAATGGATTAGAATAAATTCCTAAGGAGTTTGATCTAATTGTCATAAATAACCCTATTCCAGAACAAAACATATTCCTCCATTCCCACAGGGAATTTTTATAAAAACTTCCATTCCTATGCCATAAAGGAAGTCTTAACAATGCCCAAAATGAGATCATTGTAAGTCTTTATTTTATCTCAATGTAAGAATAGCTGAAATAAAGCCGGGCATGGTGGCGCACGCTTGTAATCCCAGCATTCGGGAGGCTGAGACCGGAGGATCCGGGTTTGCGGCCAGCCTCAGCTACCTAGTGAGGCACTCCACAACTTAGTGAGACTCGGTTTCAAAATAAAGAATAAAAAATAGGGCTGGGGGTATAGCTCAGAGGTAGAATGCCCCTGAGTTCAACTCCCAGTACTGCAAAAAAAAAAAAAAAAAAAAAAAAAAAAAAAAAAAAAAAAAAAAAAAAAAAAAAAAAAAAAAAAAAAAAAAAAAAAAAAAAAAAAAAAAAAAAAAAAA
>PVLC010002849.1:0-46879 GCA_004027655.1 Graphiurus murinus | reverse complement strand
TGAGACAAGAAGATTGCAGGTTCAAGGACAGCCTCAGCAACTTAGTGAGACCCTATTTAAAAACAAAAACAAAAACAAAACAAACAAACAAAAATCTCAAAACAACAACAACAAAACCCCGAAAGCTGAGGGTGTAGCTGGGAGGCAAAATGCCTGTAGGTTTAATCCCCAATACAAAAAAGGAAATAAATGAAATGTGAAACAGAAATTCTAAATAATACATGGATCAGAGAATAAAGCAATAGTGTCTAATTGTATCTAAAACCAGTATATTGTATTCTCTCTGCAAGACTCCTGGTTCTGAGTGATGTTTCTAGTTTTCAACAAATATTTCCAGAAGCACACATTAGTGTAATTGAAGTGGCCATGTAGATATAGATACAGGTTTATAGTGTAGCCTATCCTTCCTATCTATCATCCACATCTATCTATCTATCTATCTATCTATCTATCTATCTATCTATCTATATCTATTTATATCTACATTCTACTTACCCATTATTTATGTATCTATCATCTCTAATGATCTATCTGTTCTATCATCTATCACCAGTTCTATCTATTACCAATCTATGATCTATCTATTGATGTATCCATCTATCTCTAAAAGTTTGCTTTATATTCTTCTTCTGAAATGCTTGAAGCACATGCTCTGGTTTGGATCACGAGGTGACAGTTATACTGAGTGTGGGGACACAGGTGCTGCCAGGTCAGCAAAGCTGTGCCCTTGCCCCCATCAGCCAAAAGAAAGTTACAGAGAACTGACAAGTGTCCTCCACCACCCATGTCCACCACTATGGCAACCCAGGGAAACCCGGACCTGGTGTTATTGTGGAACAGCCTCTTGGACCCCAGAGTAATGAGCAAATACAGACAAACCCAGACACATTCTCAGGCAATTCCCAGATAGTCCAGAAAACCACACTGAATGGAAGTGAGTAAACAGAGCAGGATCAGCTGCACCCTCATGAAACCTAGTACAAAATAAAAAGAAGCCAAGCCTGGGGCAGCATGCACACAAGCCCTGCAGGAAGAGCAGCTGCAGCCTCAGGGAGCAACCTGCCAACTGGGGTCTAAGGACCAGAGCCATGGCTTCATTAGTAACCCTGGAGGCTGAACTCTTTCCATTGTAGATACCACCTAAGTGGTCACATTTCTCCTCATTGCTTTGGTGACCAATACACTACTGGGTGGTTAGTACAGAACTCTTCTTAAGAGACAAGAGGTTACAGAAAATAATAAGAAAGGAAGTAGGAAAGGGAGAAAGGGATGCAGGGGGTGAGGAAAGAAAAAGAAAAGAAAGGAAAAGAAAAAAAGGAAGGAAGGAAGAAAGAAAGAAAAAAAGAAAGCAAGCATGCAAGCCAGGTGTGGTGGTGCACGCTTGTAATTCCAGTAATTGGGAGGCTGAAACCAGAGGATCTGGGTTCGCCACCAGCCACAGCTACTTAGTGAGGCCCTCTGCAACTTAGTGAGACCCTGTTTAAAAATAAAGAATAAAAACTAGGTCTGGGGGTGTAGCTCGGAGTAGAATGGCCCTGGGTTCCATCCCCAGTATTGAAAAAAAGAAAAGAAAAAGAAAGGAATGAAGGGAGTGAGGGAGTGAGAGGAAGGAAGGAAGGAAGGAAGGAAGGAAGGAAGGAAGGAAGGAAGGAAGGAAGGAAGAAAAGGAGAGTGCACTGGTGTGCACCTGTAATCCTCGTGCCTCAGGATGCTAAGATAAGAGGATTAAAAGTTCGAGACCAGCCTGGGCAATTTAGGGAGAAACTGTCTTGACTAAACAGTAAAATAAAAAGGGTTGGGGATGTAGCTCAGTGGTAGAGTGTCCGAAAATTCCATCCCCAGTATCACACACACACACACACACACACACACACACACACACACACACACACACAAATACAGAAAGAAATCACTTTTCCCCCGTTAAGTGAAAGTGGTGCTGTAAGAGGACATTAGTAATAAAAGTGCCCTGTTGAGTCTTATCTTTCTTGTCTACCTTGTACAATTAAATAGCCCAGTTTCTGACCTCTGCATCTTGGCTGTAAAAGGAATGATTCTGCTAACTGGTGGTTAAGAAGGCAGAAGATGTGACCACATTTGGACAAATTCCTAAGGGAAGACTTAGAAAGCATTTGATCCCAATATGCACCCAAATTCTTACTCTGCACCCCCAGAGGTACACTGACAGGAGAAGAGGCGCACCCATTCACCATCTGCAAAGCATTTTCTCTGGCATCTTCAACCCACAGTCCAGGAAGGCGGCTCTTAGCCTTTAGAAAACCAAAGAGTTGGGATAAATGACAGAAGCGCCACTTCACTGAGGTAAAGTGACAAGCATCCGCTTTCAAAGGCAAGTGATAAAAATGCCTGACACATACTAAAACGGGGGCAGCGTGGGGGAGTCAGGGGAGGGCTGCGAGCGGCCAGGCCCAGGAGGAGCCTCCGTGAGCAGGAGGAGGCAGGGCCAGTGTCCTCTCCCCTCCGTCCCAGAGAGGCAGCTCTGAATTGCTGGTGCTCCATTACTGAGCCATGATGGCCCTGTTCATGGGAGCCCACAGACACAAGGAGACGCCTGGACTCCCAACACCATGCCCCCTGCGGAGATGGATGGCTTAGGGGGATCCCATCTGGCTGAGGACCCCTGGTTTGGCAGCAATTACCTAGGAGCCCTAGACCTGCACAGGCTGGTCTCTGGATGTTGACGGGAGGCTGGGCTCTAACCAGTAGAGCCTTCATTGCTTAAATTACGTAGGAGAAATCTGGGGATTAAGAGGTTTAAAGGGTTCTACTCCCCATTCCTTGGGGGACCGCCTTCAAGTCAAGCATGCAACTCTGGAGCTCTCCCTGCTGGGCTCTGCCATTCAGCCAGCCAGCGCAAGCCCTGCTGGGAAGGAAGGGCTGTGTTCGCGGGCTCAGGGGCTGCAGATTGTGAGGTTGTGCAGTATTGAGGATGGGAGAAATAGATGTCATTTTTCAGAGGAAAAGTAAAACAGCCTTGTAAATTATTTTCCCAACTCAATTGCTTAAACAAAGTGATGAAATATCATAATCCGTAAGGATGAACACGCAGCATGTGATTATTTTATGATCATGTAGTGTATGATCACATGAGAAGGCACAACTTGCTTATTTTGCTTCATAAACTAAATAGATAATGTGAATTTGTTTCTCCTTTTACAGCAAAAATGAAAATGGCCATGGTTTTGTAAACATCATACCCAAGAGCTTGTAGGTGTACTAGTAGATCCTTACCTTACCCTGTGAGACAGGTGCTGTCATGACCTGAATCACACACAGAGTGGGTGGGGCCCAGGCCACGGCTCCACGGCCACCTCACTCCCAGACACCACTGCTGCCTGGTGCCAGACTCAACCTCCGGCCCGTTAGCTGATCCACGGGGCTAAGTCCCTCCCTGGGAGAGCTCCACGCAAGGGCTGTGGGATCCTGCTCCATCCTCTGGGGCCCCACTTGCTTTCAGGCCATCAGGACTTGCTGGGGATGAGGCTGGAATGGGACAGGAATACCCTGTGTTTCCTAAGATTCTCCCAGCCAGGAACTTATAGCTGGGGTTCACAGTGAGGCTACTAGGACGTCACTAAAAGTTTTCTCTTTCAAAGGACAGTGCAAATTATTCTCAAATATAAGATATATACATCAAAGAGTGAGATAAGATGGGGGTTACCTGGGCATTTAGGTGTTTTGTTTTATTTTTTGTTTGGTGAATTTGGGGTCCCTTTTTGTCTGCTACTTTTCACATGCTATCTGGATACATCAGCCAGATTTCCCTGAAACTGACCTTTGTGTCAATGAAGAGTGGCTTTTCTTTCGGCATATACTCTGGATAGAATTTACTTACTAAACTGGATTGGAATGGGTTAGGTATAAAATATAGGACCCAGATGAACACAGAAATGTTTCCAGCTCTGGATCTCTCCATGATGGAAAGGGAGAGGAAAACACAACACTAATCATAAATGGATAACTTAGGCAAAAACAGCCTTGTGCCACCATTCACACACACCTAACTATGGATACAGTCATGCGCTGTTTAATAACCTGCTGGTCGAGGGCTGCCCAAAGACCTCAGTGGTCCCGTAACACCACAATGGAGCTAAGACTTTACTATCACCCGGTGACCTCAGTTAGAACTCAGGGGCATCGGGCTGGCCAGGGAGAAGGAATGAAGTCGGTGGGATGAATGAGAAGCATTCTGTCCTTGCTATTCCCTCTCCGGGCTCCTCTGAGCCCTCTTCCCAACTTGGCCTCAAGTCCACGCCCGTGGATGACTTCATGTCCACTACATAGCTGCCTGAGAAGGTTCAAGATGCCCAAGGAATCCACTGCTTGTGGCAGCCACAGCTGAAGAGAGGGCCCGTCTCTCTGGGAGGCTAGGAGCTTTGCTTCTGTGTACACTCAGCAAACCCGGGTGAGTTTCACAAGGCCTCACCCACCTTCTCAGGCCTGCAATGTTTTCCCTTCCCTGACTCCACTGAGCTCTGCACACCACCCTCCCCGTCTCGATTCTCCCTTTGAACACCAGTCACCTCCGGACAAATTAAAGTTGAGCTCAGTCCGTGACAGACTCTTTTCCCCACGGCAGTAGTTATTACTGGTTAAACATTCCTGACCACATGACTTAGTATCCAGATTCCCTTATCTCTGACCCTTATTTCCTTCAGACAGAATGATCTCTTTAGCAGACAGTGGTAGCCTGTTTTATCTCTTCTCTGCTGGCCGTGAGTTAGTTTCCTTGACTCTCTGAGCACCTGTGGTACATTATTTTAGCCACAGGACGGGCACGCAGTGAGCTCTGCTACTGCTATAAAGCTCAGTGCAGCCAGCAGGGTGGACCAGCCAGTAGACAACTCTCTGGGGCCTGCAGGGGTGCCCAGGGCTGGCTACAGGATCATGACCAAGTATGCATACATCCTATGAGGCTCGTTTGAAGGGTCCCCAGAGGGCATCATAGGAGACCTCTGGGACTGATGGGTCTGAAGCACTAAAATTCTTGTGTGCATTCTGACTGGCATCTCTCCCAGTAGCTGTGGGACCTGGTGGTCAAGGGATCCTGGTGAGGCAAGGTCTATGGCTTCATGAGGTAACAGTGCCCAGCCACACTGCCCAGCTCTGCCCAGAGGACAGGATCCTCTCGGGAGACCCTTCAGGGTGACCTGGGAGGTTCCTAGCTCCTCAAATGTGGTAAGCAGCCTCCATGTCTACACTGAGAGAGAGCCCAGGACCACAGGCAGCTCCAAAAAGGACAGAGAGACAGAACCTCACATCTTTCTATATGTGATTGTTAAAGGGAAGAGCATCCAGTGCTATATTTTTGTTTTTGTTTTTATTTTGGTACTGGGGATTGAACCCAGAGGTATTCTATATCTGAGTTCCATACCCATCCCTATTTTATTTTTGGTTTTGAAACAGGGTCTTTCTAGTTTGCTGAATGTCTTGCTGAGTTGCTAAGGCTGGTCTTGAACCTGTGATCCTCCTGTCTCTGCCTCCCTTGTAGTGGGGTTATAGGCGTGCACCACTGCACCCAGCTCCCGTGTTGTTTTGGAGGAACATTTCAGCAAACTAGGGACCCATTTACCAGCTACTTTAGATTTTTACAATTGAGATGCATTAGATTAACTTTTATTGTTTGATTGCCTTGGGCTATCTGAAGGATCTTGTTGAACTTAAAATTTCATCCTGTGAATATGTTACCTCAAGTGACTTTCACCATCCAACATAAAGATGAAGACAATGATGCCCAGAAAAATTGAGATTTGCACAGCAATAAAAATTACACAGGCAAGAGCTTTTGTGGCCAGAGTAGGGCTGAGCAGGACCTTGCCACCTCCTGGGGACCTTCCTACCCATGTCTCAGAGAAGTGAGCTTCTATCTAGAAATACCAAGTGGAGGAAGCCCTGAGGGCAGAGAGAGATGCAGTGGGCCCTGGCTCCCTGCATCTCTCTCTCTCTCTCTCTTTCTCTCTCTCTCTCCCAAGCACATTTTCAGGGCTTGTGCAACCCCCAATCCTTTACAACCTGGGCAGGCCTTGGGAATGGACTTGTAAAGCATGTTTCATTCGATAAGATAAAAACAAACAGTGGTGAAGGGAACCAGAGGCAAAGAGAGACTGTCACTGTCACCAGAGCATGTGCCTGCCTGCAACTGATTAAAGGAAAATCAAGCCAACGGGACACTGTTGTGTGAACATCCACTTATAGACGCCATTCTTTTCCAGACCACTTCTCACCAAAACGTACGTTTTTAGGTGCCTTGTTAAGTCAGCTCTTGCCTGTTTACCTCTAGGTTGCTATGAATTACGTGATGGTAGTCGGCACTTCTCATTCTCCAAACTCAGGAAGCCCCCCTGAATGTATCGGCCAACTGCATACCTGTAGCGATGAGCATGACGCGCCTTACCTGGGAGGACAGGCAGACAACTTGCAGGACACCAGCCCCGTGACAGGTCGTGTCTTGGGATTGCAGAAGGATGTATTGACTTGAACCCGCAGGTCTCTGTAGCAGACTTCCTTTGTGGTCATCTGCCCTGTGGGAGGGAGAGATGAAGAAAAGAGACTTACAATCAAGTCCTATGTGAAAGGCAGATGAAGAGCTTGCAAGATCAAGTGAGAAACCTTAACCATATTTGCATGACTTTGGGTTAATGTCCCTCCGGGCAATTATGGGTATTCTATTTTTCTGACCTGTCTTCATGCTTTTTATATTTTTAATTAATTAATTTATTTTTTCAGCATGGATTTTTTATACATTTCTTGAGTACAACAGGGTTACATAGACATTTATGACATATTAATCATTGTCAGATCACAAATAGCACCACTTCTTCGTTTGACACGTATAGCCCACATTCTTAACATAGCCTGGTAAAGCAAACTTTCTAGAGTCATAAAACCATACTCTTTTAGGGTTATATATATACTTTCTAAGAAGTAGGAGGGTCTTTCATCTACGCATCCTAGGGGCAATCTCCAGACTTCGAGACACCAATGTAGCCATAGCAGAAGAGTCAGTATAATTGCTCATATATGCAGATAGCAACTGCCAGGGGGGAAAGGGCCCAACTGGGCTCCCACAACTCCCATGTTTTTATTTTAAAATGCACGAAGGACTGTGCCTGTCTTAGGTCATTTCCTACCAGGTGCTTAATCTTACCTGTCATGGGGTCTTGATGAGTCATTCAATGAGCCCTGTCTTAGGTTGATTTGCCCTGGGAAAATCGAACCTGTCATTGACTACCAGGCCCTGTGCGAGGCAGTGCTTGCATTTCATTCCATGCAAATCTGCTCATTTACTAACATAGGCATTGATCACAAGGCATACAACAAGTCTTCATGCTTTTTAATTGGTAAATTTCTTCTATTCTAGGATGCTTACATTTCCTCCTACATTTTGACATCTTTAAAATCAAAATGTGTCTTATAATTAATGCCATTACATATTTGAAGAAATGTACCAGTTCTTTTCCATAGCTGGAAACACCAGCAATTTTTCCAAAAGAAACACTAATATTAAATATACCTGTCTCATGTGAGAGGTGACAAGAGTAAACAATTAGCAATAAACCAGCAAGAAGCACATACAACAAAAAGATCATCAGTTTCTCAAGGATAATTCATAGAGAATTCATGCATATGGCTTCAGTCACAACCTGAATGTTGAGCATTGCACAGCTGTGACTTAGGATTTGTAGTCAGTGAGGCTGATGGGAGATATCTGATTTGATTCTCAGCCTTTGTACACATCCTGAATGCTACTTATAGCTTTGAGAATGTCCCTAATTTGTTCAATATTTCTTTTTCTTTTTCTTTTTTTTTTTTTGCCGGTACTGGGGATTGAACTCAGGGGCATTCTACCGCCAAGCTATATGGCCAGTCCTATTTTTTATTATTTATTTTGAAATAGGGTCTCACTAAGTTGCAGAGTGCCTCACTAGGTAGCTGAGGCTGGCCGTGAACCCGGATCCTCTGGTCTCAGCCTCCCAAATGCTGGGATTACAAGCGTGCGCCACCACGCCGGCCTGTTCAATACTTCAATTAAAGAAATTTACCCCAAAGCAACTATTATGTGAATTATCAGAAATAGTCATGTTCATAGAGATGAAGAGCAGAATGGTGGTTGCCATAGTCCAGGAGGAGGGAGAAGCGGAGGCATTACTCAATGACTGCAGAGAGTCTGGGAAGATGAAAAGATGCTGGAGACAGATAGCAGTGCAATTGTCCTTAAATGCCCCCCCCAATCTGGGCACCCCCAAACAATTAAAATGACAACTTTCATGCCATGTATATTTTGTCACGATGTAAAGAGTCACTATAGCTACTGAAGGATGATAATTGAAGAAGCCATCCAATAGAGAGGAAAGAGAAGTAAAGCAAAGGAACCAAATGGGCACTTCTTGAAAATAAACACAAATATATTAATATAAGAAATTATTTTATCACTGTGCTTGGAGAAATTGACAAAGAAGACATGCTGCTTGCATCGGTGACCTGTCCCCTCCTCTGTGCCTCAGCTGGGTAGGACTCAGACTGATCTCCTGCTCTGTACCATCCAACTAGATTCGCATTACCCCAGCTCCTCAGAGCTGACCAGTGAGGGAACAGACTAAAGAAATGGTTTCGGAGGAGCAAACCAGCAAATAATTTCTACCATTCCATTCCACATGGAGCCAAACCCTTTTTAAATAAAACTAGAAGTCTTGAAAATACACATGGGAGCCAAGTTTGGCATTGTGGTGTCGCTTTGTTGAAAGGAATGAGGCCATTCGTTGGGAATGTTAGACTCTAGAGAATCAGCTTTCTCAAGGAGTCAAATGGGAACAGCTCTCCTGAGTTCAAAGCTGGAGGTCACTGGCCAGCTCATGGGTTTAAGCCCCAAACCACTCACTTCCTGGTTCGTTGAGGCAGAGGGATGGCCTCACAGGACCCTTGAAGTTCTATGAATGCATTCAGCTCTCTGCTGACTTGATAAAATAATATATTAAACCAAGTGAAGTAGTTTCCATTTGATGATTCTAATGTGATTTTGCAATTATTTCTCCCTGGTTTTAATCACCTCTGACCAGGAATGGCATATTTAACAGCATGGTTTTGATAAAGGTAACAAAGTACTCTGTAGAATTATAAGAAAATATATCTATTGCAGCATATTGAGTCCCTTGAAGAATAATATTTCTATGAAAGAACAGGATCTAAGCCATGTGCAGTGCCTCCAAGGTCTAAGGAGGTGAAAGTGAAGCTGACAACCATTGAAGGTGAACAGATTGATCCTAGGAGGCAGCAGAAAAATCATAAAAATGAATGCTTCGAGCACTCTCCTGAATTTGTAACCTGACTTGCTCTGATAGATGATTACAGACTAATCTAATAGATTATTTACTCTAAGTAATGACTACAGAGCCAGGAAAGTCAAAGAAGGATTTGGTGACCAGGTGTGACCACGGCAGAGAGTAGCCTGCTCAGCCTGGCACAGGGGAACACCTAGGTACCTGTAAACACAGCTGGGGGGACAACTCTGTTTGGGTGCCACGAAGACCTCAAATCTACAGGCTCAGCAGGTGGGAGCTGCAGGGTTTTGTGGGAGATGAAAGCTGAAGTCAAGTCTGCAGACTCGAGGGGACACAAAAGCCAACTCAGGAGCAGCTCGGCTAACTGGAGGTAGAGCGTGCACACCCAGGATCGACAGAGGAAGGGTGGACAGCCCAGACACTTCACGTTCAAATAAACTGAGCAAGGAAGGTGATGCCCCAGAACTCCATCACTCAGGGACCCTGAGGCAGTAGAAAGGAGACCATGTGACCTGTGATACCACACAGGGACTGGGAGACACCATGGGGCCCGGAATGCCTTAATCTCCAAGTCCTTGCAAAGCTTCCTCCCTTGAAGAGGTAAAGGGTGGTCTCACCTATAGATTGGCTTCAATTTTCCTACAAGTGAATATCCTTTTTAAAAAGAAATTTCCTTTTAAATGCACATACACATACATGGACACATCCACATATGTATACACGTATGTACACATCCCTTCAACTCCCAGATTAAAGCCTATTTTTCTTTGTTTGCACTCTGAGCTGTGTCCTGAGCCTTGCTTTTCCAGCTGTGAGATGCTGTGACCCTGTCCTGTGTCCTCCCCTCTGTTCTCTGATTGTCTCAGCCTGCACACCTGCAGCCCTTGGTTCCTGGAATGCACCTTCCGCAGCCACGCCTGTGAGCTGACCTGTGCAGTCTTCTCTCCTCTGAATAAGACCTGCATACTCTCTTCTCTGAGTTTCTTGGTCGAAGGTCCTCACACCTAAGTGTGCATCAGACTAGGGGGGTTCACTAGTGAGAACTCCCAGGGTCTCTGAGCATTTACATTTGCAGCCATTGTCTCTAGGTGTTCTGGAGGCTGCAGGACCAGGGATCACACCTTGAGAACCACTGCTCTGGGCAAAAATAGAAGCAATGGCCTTTATATCTCAGTTTTCCCTGGTGTGAAATAGGACACACAACTCCTAAAACCCTGGGCCTCTCTGGACTGCAGGAGGATCTTTGTATATTAGTGAAGTGACTGAGGACTGCCTGGCCCTCATAGCTTGGGCGGTGGCTGGCCACCAGGAGGACCTTTCCGCCCTCACCCTCCCAGAGAGGGGAGAGGGCTGGGGATGAAGTTCATCACCACTTGCCTATATACTCAAGCCTTCAAATAAAACCCCAAATGAGGAGTTTGGGGAGCTGCCTAGTTGGTGAAAGCATCCATGTTCCAGGAGGATACCGCATCCCAGCCCCATGGGACAGAAGTTCCTGAGCTTAGAGCACTTTGGGACCTTGATGCTGACGTGCCTGATCATCTGACCATTTACTTTTACCCTTTAAAATAAGCCTGAGCCAGCAGTGGTGGAGCACACTTGTAATCTCAGTCCTTGGAGACTGAGACCAGAGGATCCTGGTTCTCAGCCAGCCTCAGCTACTTAGTGAGGCCCTCCGCAACTTAGGGAGACCCTGTTTCAAAATAAAGAATAAAAAATAGGACTGGGGGTATAGTTCAGAGGTAGAATGCCCCTGGGTGGTTCAATCCTAAGTACCATAAATAAATAAATAAATAAATAAATAAATAAATAAATAAATAAATAAAAATAAGCCTATGACCACGAATGAAGGCTTTCTGCGTCCTCTGAGCCAGTCCACAAATTATCAAATCTGAAAGGTGGGGACTTCCAAACGCCCATCTTTGTAGCTAGGTTGGGCAGAAGTGTGGTACCCTGGTGCTACTGCTTGCATGTCCTCAGCAAAATTCATGTTGAAACTGAATCTCTACTTGGACGACGGAAACTTAATCTGGTTATGATATTTGGAGGTGGAACTTTGGGGAAGAAATTAAGGTGAGATGAGACCATTAGGGTGGGACCCCAATCCAAGAAGCTGTAGCTTGTTAAGGAAAGGAGGGGAGACTGGTCTTACAATGCTGTCTTGCCAGGTAATGTCCTGCGCTGTCTCAGGACTGCAGAGAACCCGCCAGCAGGAAGGGCCTCACCAGATGCAGTGGGCCAGTTTTGAACTTCTCAGTCTTTAGAATCATGAGCCGAATTACAAAATTACTCAGTCTGTGGTATTCAGTTACTGCATCATGAAAGAGCCTAGGACATCTAGACGCATCTGAGGCCTCTGAGGTAGCGGCAGTCTTGGGAGACTGAGCCCTTCCACCCTCGAAGTCTTCAACTGAGTCTGGGTCGTCCTGTCAGAACTGAAGGAAGGACAGGCCCCGCAGCTGGTGTGCAGGGAGGTGGGGAAGCGGTTGCTAGTTTGGAAAACCGCACACATTTGGTGTCAGGAGTGTTGTGAGTGAAAACAGCTGACCTCAGGCTCGCTCAGGATTGTGTCCGTTTGTCCTGGCAAAATGACAACAGCAACATCCTTTCCCTCTAAACCCCCCAGTTTGGTAATGCGTCACAAGGTGACTCCACACAGTTTGTTCACGTCTGTGTCATCTGTTAGAACACATATCTGGAGGGCAGCAAGCACATGTTATCCATTTCTATAATTTCAGTAGCTTGCATAGATGATTAATCTGTTCTCTTACTTATAAGTACTTTGTGAGCCATTGGCCAATTTTCTTATGTTCAGGAACTCCTAAGTGCATACAAGTTAAAATGAGCTAACCAATACTTAGAAAAAAAATCATCAAAGTAGAGGCATATTCCACTATCGATGATGAATTGGGACGGTTTCTATGTATCAGTACTGAGATACAATTTGAACCATGTTTGATGAAATTTTATACTTGCTAACTGGGAATGAGAAAGTATTAAATTAGGAAAAGAACCAAATGTTTACTTAAAATTGTTCTACAGAGAATCTCAAAAGTTAATATTCATAATGACCTAGTTTAAGTGAGGAACATATTAAGTAATTGTACAATTTTTTTAAAAAATGGCCAGAGGTCTCCCTAATGAATATAGAAGAAAAATTAATCTCTTCCTTTACTTGCATGTGTAGTTCAAGGTCCATTTTTAACTTCTTAAACCGAATTCCTATGGCATTTTAGGAGGTATGATTCTTTAAATAATTATTTCAGTTTGGTTTCCTGTTTTGAAATTGAAAACATGTGAAACTCAAACCTTCTGCTCACATCTCAACAAAGAACCATGCTTCATGATCCCTGATGATTTTGAGCATAGGACAAATTAGCTAAACAAGTGGGACATTTGCTTTGCTCTGAAATACAAGCAGAAGTTGACTTTATTAATATATTTATTTTTCTTTCTTATTGGAGACACTTCTTTGGTTTCATCTTTGAAAAGCTTTAGTGTAGTGTCAGCCAACTCTTACATCCAAAGTTTCAAACTCTCACTCATCAACTGGATAAAGAGGAAATACAGATGTAGAAGTTCATGTGATAATTAAGTAACAATATACATGCACACACACACATCCCCCCCCCAAAAAATTGGATTTTCCAATATCTTACTCTTCAAGTTATTTCTTGAAGAAATAACTGTGACTTGGCAGATCATTCATTTTTCTTAATGGGACACTATTGGCATTTCAGGCAGTGACATTATTTGTTGTGCGTTATAGTTGCATGTATTGTAAGACTTTTAGCATTCCTGGGTCATAGCCATTAATGCCTGTCACAAGTCACTCTCATCAAGGCAGTCAGAGTGCCTCCACGGCTTTTCCAAGCCCCGTATCCTCTTATAAGCAGCACCATCTTCACTTGAAAGCACTAATAGGCTATAATCATATGCAGGAGAAAGTATAGAATTAGGAAAAATGGTGGAATGTTAAGTGTACCCTTGATAGTTTTAGCAGTTAATGGAAATGAAGCAAAAAGAGGGTGGTGACGGGGTTCAATACCAACCATTATGAAAATGCTGGAAAATGGAATCTGTGAGGTGTAGCTAACGCAGGAGTTAGAGGATAATTTAGGAACTTAAATCCTTGTATTGATAAATAGGAATGAAAGTAAGTGAACAAAATATCTAGTTTAGATCTTAGGGAGAAAAGGATAGCAGAAGGAGGAAACCAACACAGAAACAGAATTTATGAAATAGAAATTAGTATATTAGAAAAAAATGAACATAATAAAGCCCAACTCTGGGAACTCCCCTCCACCACGCTGTGCCCTGCCTCTCAGGGGTAGAAATGGGCAGTGCATTTTCTAAACCCCATGTCCCTGAGACTTTCAGTTAGGCCCCTCTCCCCATGACAGGGACTAGCACAAGACCAGGAAGGAGGAAGAGAGGGAGAAGTCACATTACCACATCTCCTGCTGCAGTGGGCACAAGCCTCTGTTTCGGAAGGTGTAAAGGTTGACAGCAGTCTCCGTCATGTCCGGGGAATAAACATTACTAGTGATTCCTAGAATTTTCTACAGCTTCCTGGATCTTTAAAAGGCAGCATGACTCTGGGAGCTACAGTTGCTTATGACTTTTACTCCTTTCTTTCCTACGATTTAGTTAGCAAGCAGTCCCCTGTATTAAGTAACTTCCTGCCTGAATACCTCCTGCTAGAATTGTTTCTGTATAACCAGCAAAAGATGGTTTTCATACTTAGTAAAACTAACTCCAAAAGGAATAAACCAATTACAGTGATCCAGTTAACATTTATAATATAAAAATTATTAAATATTTAACTCTTAAAGAAGCAGCAGAGACACTTTCTTCAATTATAAATTCGACCAAATGTTACGGAAAAGATAATACCAAAGCTACTTAAGTTTCTCCAGAACATAAAAAGTAGGAAAGGTTTCCAACACTGAAAGATATAAATTTATTGCATTTTAATACATAAAAATGACAACTCAGTAAGATTAAGAGTGATAATATGAAAATATTTGAGTATAGAATTAAATAATACAATAAGGAAATTTACATCATCAGATAATGATTTATAGCAAGAATGTAAGAATGTTTCAATGTTAGTGAAATGTGTTAATATAGTTCACCATTTAAGGAATCAAAGAACAAATGTGAACTTCATCATAAATGTGATATATTTAATCATGTGATTAAATTCAGCCTCCAAATTTGATGAAAATCTATAGTCTTCATTTTTTATGAAACATATAACAGATGAATATTTACTCACATCAGTATATTTGTCAATTTTTTGAGTTTGTATACAGATGTGTAAACATTTATATTTATCTACATATGCAGCTATGATATATGCTTATTTAAGCCTAAAATCTGACATTCTGGAAAACACTAAAAATATTTTCAGTAAGGTCAGAGATAAGAAAAGATTTCTAATTATTACCTGTATCAGTTAAAAATTACTTGGGGAACACTGGTTTACACAATTAGGCAAAATAAAAGAATATAAATGATATGAAAATTACAAAGAGAAAATTTACATGCTATAATTATAAAATCTAGAAAACCAAAGAGAACAGATAGTAAAATTAGTTTATTAACTGCATGTTGGGAGTGGAGAAAAAAAACAGTGAAAGGCAGAGAGAGCAAGATGGATTATTAGAATGCTTGAGTAATTTGAAAAAAAAATCCAGCCTAGATCAAAGATCTGGAAATTAGATGAGAACTTAGAAATACTGGAGGAAAACATAGGAGTAACTCTCTAACATGTAGGTATGAGCAGAGACTTCCTTAATAAGACTTCTAAAGCTCAGGAAGTAAAAGCAAGAATCAATAAATGGGATAGTATCAAATTTAAAAGCTTCTGCACAGCACAGGAAACAAGAATCTTTGCCAACTACTCCTCTAATAGAGGCTTAATATTCTAGAATATATAAAAAACAAAAACAAACATCCCAATCAAAAATGGCCAATTGAACTGAATAGACATCTCCCAAAAGAAGATATACAAATGGCCAACAAATATATGAAAAAAAAAATCTCAACATCATTAGCAATCAGGCAAATGCAAATATATAACTCCAGTTAGAATGGCAATCATCAGGAATCAAGCAATAATGCTGGTAAGGATGTGGGAAAAAAGAACACATATACACTGTTGGTGGGATTGTAAATTAGTACCACCACTAAGGAGAACAACATGGAGATTCTTCAAAAGACTAGAAATGGAACAATCACATGACTCAGCTATATTACTCCTGTATCTTTCTAAAAGAATTAAAGTTAGAATACCATAGAGATGCGTGCATATCCATATTTAAAACAGCACAATTCTCAATAGCCAAATTCTGGAGGCAACCTAGGTATACACCAATAGATGAATGGATAATGGAAATGTACTATATATATGCACAACAGAGTTTTAATCGGCCAGAAAGAAGAAACAAATTATGTCACTTGCAGGAAAATGGAACTGGAAAACAGTATGCTTAGTGAGATCAGCCAGTCTCAGAAAGTCAACGATCCTGTGTTTTCTCTCATATTTGAAAGTTAAAGAGAAAATAGAAAAGAAAAGGGAATGCACTGACATGAGGAGAGAGACCAGTATGGAAAGGGATTGGAGAGGGAGAAGAAGAGGATGAAAGGGAAGATGGAGGAAGAGAACAGACAAATAATGTTAGGTTTGCATATGACGGTCTCACTACCATCTAAGTAGTGTGTCCAGTGAGGGGAGGAGGTAGTAAGGTAGAAATTCCCAAAGAGATGTGATGTGCATGTATGGATGTATCACTTTGGGTTTCACTACAATGTATAATTACATTCCCCCAATAAAATTCAAGAAGTAAAAAGATGCTATCTAATTGAGAATCAACTTGATACACAGCAGGTGCCAAGTAAATGTTAAAATTATTTTAAATGAGCCGGGCGTGGTGGCGCATGCTTGTAATCCCAGCATTCGGGAGGCTGAGACTTGAGGATCCGGGTTCACGGCCAGCCTCAGCTACCTAGTGAGGAACTCCGCAACTTAGTGAGACTCGGTTTCAAAATAAAGAATAAAAAATAGGGCTGGGGGTGTAGCTCGGAGGTAGAATGCCCCTGAGTTCAATCCCCAGTACCGCAAAAAAAAAAAAAAAAAAAAAAAAAAATTATTTTAAATGACTTTCACTCTGTTACTATCTAATATGATATGACCCCTAGCTATTTCTTTCAAATAAATTCTTGTGTGATATGTAAGTTTAGAAAAATCAAGCCCAAATTGAAACAACCAGAGGGGTCTTTGAGATAAAGATGGTATCTGCTGCTGAGATGGCATGGCTTTGCTAGGAGGGGTGGTCGAGCACAGGTGATCGTGATCCAGGAGGATATTCAGGAGTGGGGTTGTAGACAGGATGGAGAAGGTATGGAGTGAGTAGTGATGGTGAGTGGTGATAGGGAAGAAAGACAGGAGGACCAACCCTCACTTCAGGGAGAATCGGGACCAAGTCGGTCTCTGATTTGGTTACACATCTACATCCAAGGAGATGAAGAATCTTAGAAACCCAGGGTAGAAACAATTTCAAACAAGGGTTGGCAAGCTGTTGAGTGCTGCAGGGACCAAGGAGAAGAGGAGAGAGAAGCCTGTGGAATCGGTACGTGTGAAGGGTCTTGACTGGAAGGTTCTAGAAGATGAGACGCAGAAGGAAAGCTGAGGTTCCTCAGGTCCTCTCTCACTCGAGATGGGAAGACCTAACGGTCCCTGGGTGGGACCTCAAGCGGGAAGTGGAGATGACTTTCCAGAAAACTTTCACACTGAAAGGCAGAAAAGTAAAGGCAAGGAGAGGTAGGAGAAGGAAAGAGGAGATCAAGGAGACATCTAGAAGGGGGGGAGGCAAGCCTGGCAGTGACAGAGGGCCAGGGTGTATTTGGTGGTAATAAAGCTTGGCAAGAGAGTTGAGAGTGTCTGTGGAGAATTAGATCTGGGAAGGAGGAGGAACCTCCCCCTGGGACAGAAAGACACAGAAGGAAGGCCTAGGAGGGAGCACTCTGAGGCAGCCTGGAGCGAGCAAGGCCATGCCTGCCCTGGGCACAGCCTTCCCAGGCTGAGGGCAGCTGTCTGTGAGCAGCAGAGACCTCAGCTGGTTGGAGAAGAACATGTGGAATCCATTGCGGCCGTGCCCCACCACGGCTCTGGCTTCCAATGGGCTTCCGAGCGTTGTTAAAGTGTTGACTTTAATCTATGAAGATCAGTAGGGTTTGGGATTCTGTTAACACAAATTGTTTTCCTCCTCCTATAAAAATTACCATGATTAAAATCATACGGAGAGAGTTGGTTAATGCTCCCCAGACTTGAGTCCTGGGAGTTTTCCAGGGAAGTCCAGGACTTCGGTTCCTGCCCCTCCCCCTGGGCTCCCCACCAAACCCACCTTCAGTCACTTTCCAAAGCTCTTAAGGCAGGACTGTCCCTGCCCCGTATCTGGGAGGCGATCAGAAGCTTGCTGTGTTCCCATTGCTGTGATCAGCCAAGTTAGTATTGTTCTCTAAGTATCATTCTTTTCTTCAGAACAATAGCTCTCCATGGCAACTCCCAAACATCAGGGATTCCAGAAATTTCCAGGGCTCCCTGGAGTACAGGTCAAGTGCTAGGGAGTGGGCTTCGCATACAGTGTGTTTAGAGAGAAGGCCCACTGCAAAACCAATGGAAAGCGACCCCCCCACCCCGACTTCCCTGGTTAAGGGTGCAGTTTCCACAAGATTTCTCATGAAATCATCTTACACTGGAGGCACCGAGATTTGCAAAGGTAAAATCAGAATCGTTACAATTCCATAACTTGCATCTCGCGCTACTGTTCAGTCTCTGTGTGTCTACAAGCAAACTAATGCTGCATGTGAGTGTGTAACTGTGCATGTGCTTGTGTATGTGTGTTTACACACATATATGCACATCTATGTAGGCAAGGTTTCCCCCCACCCCCCCCAAAAAAAGTTTTAAACTTTTAGGAAATGTTCCTTTGAAAAACTCCCTATGAGAGTGAAGCCTGTGTTTGCAATTTCTAAGGAGTTTTATATATATAAACATGATATATATTATATATATGTATATATATGTATGTATGTATATATTTACAGTGTGTGGAAAGCGTGAAACAGACTTCAATATGCTAGCTCAGGAGTGTGAGTTGGCACATTAAAAATGGGGTATCGACGGGCATACATGAGGAGGAGCTCTGCAAATGAAGGATTTGAAACATGTGACAATATGGAAAAGGACCTGAGGATCCTTCTGCAGGGGCACAGCATGTGGGAGAGACAGGAGAGACTGGAAGGGATCCGCCAAGACGCTTACAGTGGCATCAGCTCAAGGAGCCATGGGGATCATTCGTCTTCTATAATTTGTATTCATTTTGATATTCATAATGAAAAATAATCCCAGCACAATCAGGTTGGGCCATGGTGAACACGGGCTTGCAGCCTGGCTGGGGCCCTGGGCAGGTGCATCCCCGGGGTACTGGGCAGGGAGGGCGAGAGCAAGAGGCTTGTTCTCCATGAGCTCCTGTTGGCCTGGGACACCCCGGGGCCTCTGCAATCTCTCCAGCCACCTGCTCTGGCCTCTCCTTTCCCTGCATCTCACTTACCCCAGAAGGCTCAGCACCAGAGAGTCTAGAGGGACGGGGGAGGAAGGAGAAGCCAGGGACCAGGAGAGGGCTGGGATCCATTCCCCTCTGATGCCACTAATAGACTGCTGACGGACGCCACAATCCAGCACTGGCAAGGCCCTCAGAGGTGGCCCTAAGTCTGTGTGCCCGGCACACATGCTCACAACCGCTCTGAGGGAGCAGAAAGGTGGACACCTGTCTCAGTTCCTCCCTCAGCAGAAGGTAGACTGGCAGTCAGACTCCAGACAGCACCATTCACCCATCGCCCCCTACAGCAGGTCCCACTTCCCGGCCTGCGCCCACACATTTGCTCCGGAAGTCCAGGGTCGCACCAGCTGTCACAAGCAGGGGCATCAGGCAGCAGATGTGGCTTAGCTTTGAGATGTGTTAGGCCAGGGATGCGGGAATCACAGGAGACCAGAGCTCTTTGCTTGGCTCAGGGATGGGAAAGCCTGAGCTCCGGGGCCTGCGAGAGCGTGGGGAGTCTTCTCCTCTCCTCCCCTCCTCAGCCTCCGTCTCTGCTGTTGCCCCCTGCTTCCAGCTGACTCCAGTTATCCCAGGACTCCCCTCCAAATCTTCTCACACTCCTCCCGCCTCTCTGTTGCCCACTCAGGACTCTGTCCTCACCCATGTGTCAACCACGTCATAACCTCGGAAAAATGGCAAAATTAAGCAAAGGAAGCCACAGGTGACCTGTGTGAAGGTGACGGGAGGAAGGGGATGATGTGATGTACATTCACAAATATATCAAAGTCAATCACTCCACCGAACATGAGAAGGGGGAGGGGAGGGAGCGGGGTGGGAATTGGGGCAGGGGTATCGGAGACCTGTGTGCATGTATGCCTCTACCAGCTTGTACCTCACAAAGATGTATGATTGCAATGCACCAATACAATTAAAAAAGAAAGAAAAAAACTACATTCCAGTTCTTGCATAATGTCTTTTTTCCTAAGAGTTTTTCTTGGTCACTAATCAGAGGATTTGCTCACATTATGCACCCGGTTTGCACACTCAGGGTCTCAGGTTCTGTGTTCACCTAGACCGAAAGCATTCAGTTCTTGGAGGTGACCTCCATGTTCCTGAACCTTGGGCCTTCACACTCAGGCACTGGGACTGAATTTCACCACTAGTTTTATGCGTTCCCGGGCTTGGGTACAGCAGATTGTGGGGACCACAAGCCTCTATGGTCATGTGAGCCAATCTCTTATAGTAAATATCATCTGGGTATATGTACCTTATAGTAAATATCAAATATCACATATATATGTCATGTAAGTACCACACATATAAAGACATATATGATGATACAGATATATGTATAGGTATATGTGTATATATCTCTCCTTTGGTTCTTTTTTTTCCTGGAAAACCTTTACTAATACACCATATAAAAATAACAGATATAAAAATAAATTTAGATGTTTCTTTCCCTGTTTTCAAGTATCTATTTTGAGAAGATAAAAACATATGCAGACAGCCATATGCTCAAGGGTATTTGGGTTTTTCAAAGTCTGTTCTTACATCAGGTTGCGGATAATTGTGCTGTCAGAAGAGTCCCACCTAGTGGAATGGGGTCTTCTTGGCCATTTGGCTGAACGTTTATGGAGAATCTCATTTTATTTTTCTGACTAATGGCGCATCTATGAAGCAATTTCCCATCATTGCTTACAATCCCGTAACTTTGTCAGTAAGAAAAATCACACAGTCTGTGAGAATGCCAGGCATATGCTCGCCAATTTTCCAAGATAATCCATACTAATAGATAAGAGAGGGGAAGGCTATAAAATTCAAAGGGTAAAGCAAGAAATTCAGAGAGAATAATCCATTAACTGTGGAAGATGAATTCTGGCCCCAGAAGGTGGTGAGTTTAATGAGCAATGTGCTAAGGAACTACTTTTATCTTTCTACAGAAACTCTCTTTGGCCAATTCCTTGGAAATCACTAAAAGTCTTCATATTTTGCCAAAGTATTTGAAAGAGGACTATTCATTCTTAAAGGTTATAATTTTATCAAAGAATCTCAAGTTTTCAATAATTCTAACTACAGAATGAATTCCAGCTGTTGCCAAAAGCTTTATCCTTCTTTTCTAAAGAAAAACAAAGAAGTCAAACCAATCTTTTAAGCAAAGCTACAAAGAAAACTGGAAAATATTTTACAAATAAATGTGGGTGTCAGCCGGGCGTGGTGGCGCACGCTTGTAAACCCAGCATTTGGGAGGCTGAGACTGGAGGATCTGGGTTGGCGGCTAGCCTCAGCTACCTAGTGAGGCACTCTGCAGCTTAGTGAGACCCTGTTTCAAAATAAAGAATAAAAAATAGGGCTGGAGGTATAGCTCAGAGGTAGAATACCCTTGAATTCAATCCCCAGTATCGCAAAAAAAAAAATGTGGGTGTCTCATGCAAAGCATTTACTATTTCTATTCTAAATGTTAGATATATAATTGAAGTGTAGCACATGAGCCTTACAGAATCTCACAATGGAAAGAGGAAAGACAACTCTGAAAAGCTGGTGTGTGTATGTTCCTGGGAGGTACTCAGATTCTGAACGGTTACTGGTGTATTTTAGTGACAGCTTTGCCACGTATGATCACTCTTAGCACAGGACATCCTAACATACACCAGAGACAGGAGGATGATGACAGTGGTTATTTACATGTGACACCTTCCCATGTCTGATCAGATGCTTAACAGATAACTTAACACTCTGCTTAACAGAGGACTGGCCAACTACCCGACTTCCCCGACAGCAACGACTTGTCAAAGTGGCAAAAGGATGTTGCATTCGCTTTATGGTTATTATAATGAAATACCTACTTAGATTACTTATAGAGAAAAGAGGTTTATTGGGCTCATACTTTTGCACACTGGAAGTCTAAACAGCATGGAGTGGGCTCTGGGGAAGGCCCCTTGACTGCAGCACATCATGGCGGGAGCATGTGTGTGTCTCTGGTCTTCTCCTTTTTATAAAGACACTGTGTTTTAATTGTGGGGGCTCTACTCTAATGCCCCAATCTAATCTAATTACCTACCAACGGCTCTGCCTCTAAACACCATACCTGGATTAGGTTTCTCCATCTTACTGTCATTAATTTAAGGCTTTGGGGATTAAATTCCAGCATGAGTTTGGGGAGATAACCATATTCGCGTCTTAGAGATGTGCAGCTCATCTTGGTGTAAGCACTTTCAACCCATTTTTAAGGCTCTGAGTTCACAAACTTGAAGCCCCTAGGGCATAAAGTATACTCCATAGCAGTGGGTGGAGAGGAACTGGGCATGACCACTATGACCACACGTGAGAGGGGCGGAGCCAAAGGCCAGAAGAGATCATTGACCCTGACACTCCGGTGTGGGGGCATTTGTGGTACTGGAGAGACTCTGGGACTGCGGAAGGATCCCAGCTTCTTGGGAGGAGGTGGGCTTCCTTGTTTAGCGTGAACCTCTGAGTGTACTTGAAGAAAAGGAGAACACAGCCAGCACAGAGCTCAGGCTCCTAGGAAAAGTGTACCCCATTATTCCCTTCTGCTTTTAGGGAAGTGCAGAGGATTGGGGAGAGAGCTGCATGTTATCATTCATCTGAGACCTGGGAAGGACACAGAGGGAACTTGTAGTAGATGATTTCAAAGGTGACCCAAGGCAGGAGCAAAGACCCAGAATCAGGTGAAGTTCATCTCTGGGAACCTGCCCTCCTGAGAAAGTTTAAAAGAAGGAGATGCACACTCACTGGAAACTTCAGAACATTCTAGTACACAAGGTGACAACAGGAGCATTTAACTTGAAGTAGCTCCTATGAGAAAGATCTAGAGGTTTTAGCCAACTAGTGGAGTGGCAGGAACTACAGACACTGCTGTTCCTCCAGAGCCGCCTCGGTGACAGGGCTGTGACAGGATACAAACCCATGGGACCATTTCTGCCCCAGTCCTGAGTCCTCACAAAGCCTGTACACAGCATGGTTTGTAGCCTTGCACTGCCTGTACCTGAGCTGGGCAACTTCCCCCTCCAGCTCCAGAATGCTTTTGTGGATTGGCAGGTATAGATCATCTTTCTCTTTATAAACTATAACTCAGCATAGTGCTTCATGCATATAAGAATCACTGAACTGAAGTTCTCAATCCCTTGCTTGATATGTACAGAGGAACAAAACTTCCATTAGCCATTTAACACTAAAAAGTCACTAACTAGTTTTCCTGTAAATCAACAACCACAACCACATTGCTATTTTGCTCTCAATTCAGAAATCGAAATGATTCGGCCACAGTCTCTTGCATTTCCCCAATGGCATTAAGAAGTTTGAGATCAGATTCCTTTATATAAGGAATGACAGACTGAACAGGGGAAAGAATGGATAGATAAGTGAATGAGTGATTTGGTATTAACAGAATAAAGGCAAGGTGCTAATGATTTCATTTTTTTTTTTTTTTTTTTTTTTTTTTTGCCAATCACTAAATTTATTAAAGTAGAAGCCCAGAAATATTTGTAGAAGGAGAAGAGCATGTTATGGGGGAAACATAAGAGAAGTTGGTTTATAAGCCAGTTTTAGTATTTGCCCCAGCAACTTGAATTGTGAATGAGAAGAATGTGTTCGCTTGAAAGAAAAGCCTCATCTCCAGACACTGCAGGCTGTACATCAGAGAGTTGAAAACAGCAGCATAAGCCAAAGTGTAACAAGCATTTCAATTTGGCAGTGGGACAGAGGCTCACGATTAGTCATTTGAAACACACTGGACCAACTGAATCACAAACACTGACTTAAAAATCATAGTTAATGTAATTTGGAGAAAAGGTCAATGCCTTTACGGGGTGAACAAGAACCTAGTGAAGTTGTTACCACATCAAAAAGTGCATCCCGGCAACAGGCACAATTGGAGAAGCTGTTTCTTGACATGTTCTTGGTGACCGTCTCCCTGGCATGCCCTTGGCCCCAGGACTATGTCCCAGGGACTGGCTCAGAGTCCAGCCGGGGACCAGCTGAGCAGGGATACTAAAATAGCAATGTAGCCGGGCGTGGTGGCACACACTTGTAATCCCAGCATTTGGGAGGCTGAGACCGGAGGATCCGGGTTTGTAGCCAGTCTCAGCTACCTAGTGAGGCCCTCTGCAACTTAGTGAGACCCTGTTTCAAAATAAAGAATAAAAAATAGGGCTGGGGGGTATGGCTCGGAGGTAGAATGCCCCTGAGTTCTACCCTAGTACTGCAAAAATAAAATAAAATAAAATAGAAACGTGATTATATTGCAAAAATAGAGGAACAACAACAGAAATTGCCAGAAAAGAAGGTGGAAGGCAGCTGCTACTCCTGCCTGTCATGAAATCCTTTTCTTGTAGAGAGTTGCGCCCATTGTGACAGACCAGGAAAGGGAGTTTCTGTAACCCTGAAGGTACAGTCACTCCTCTTCCGGTGCCAGGTGGCCCTTCTTGAATGAGGCAAGAGGTAGAGTGTTACGGTTTGGATGTGGACCATCCACCAAAGGCTCCTGTGCTGTGGGCTTGGTTCCCAGTGCAGCAGTGCCTAGAGGTGGGGATTCTGTGACGTGCTTGCATCATGTCAGGTCTGGCCTCATCAGTAGATCACTTCATTGATGGGTTCGTACTTGGTGGCATTATTGGGAGGTGGTAGAAACTGTAGGAGCTGGGAACTAATAGGTAGGTCACTGAAGGGCATGACTTAGAGATGTACTTCTTGTCCACAACCCTTTCCCCTCCTCTCCAGCGCGCGCGCTCCCCCTCTCTTTCTCTCTCTCTCTCTCTCTCTTTCTCTCTCTGCTTCTCTGCTACCCAGAGCTGAGATCCACCACACCCTTCTGCCATGAGGCCCAGAAACAAAGAAGGCAACCACATACTGAGCCCTCTCTAACAGTGACCCCCCAAAACCCCTTTCTCCTCAAAGTTGTTTTCCTCAGGTATTTTCTTACAGTGATGGAAAGCTAACACATGGAGGAGATTTCCAAGTGTCTTCTGCCCCACTTCACTACTTCCCTAACTGCCCCTTGTAGATCTTAAATTCACTGGAGATTTATCCCTAAGAAAAGCATGCTTTAAATGTTGCAAATCAGTATATTGAGAAATCTATGCAAGTTAAAATCTTGAAGTATAAAATACACAGGTCCAATGAAATGGTGCCTATGTTTTCCTTTCCCATTTTGAATTAGGTCAAGAATTATCAGGTGGTATGCTGACCTAAGCCACTAAGAAATGGGAACATTAATCAAGGGTATTTCTATCAGATCCATTGTGGTTAGTTATTCTCTTCAAAACTGAAAAATTAAGAATGATATTCATTTTGAACTTTCACTCTCTAAAGCTAATCATTTCTCATTTAAATATATTTTCAGATAACATGGAATTTATAACCTGATCTAACTTTTAGGATTTATAAGACTCCAACACAGTAGACCTAATGAGGCTTTTTAAATTTTTTTTACAGATTTAAAGTAGTTGGAGATTTATTTTTAAGTGATGCAAGTCATCATATATTATCCAATCCTGAGGCTTATCAAAACTCAGAAAAGCAGAGACAGTAGAAATCCCAATTAACTATTTGATAAAGATTATCACTTATAATGGAGTAATTATAACTTGGGAAATAAGAGCCCCTACCTCAAAATAAGCCACTTTAATTAACACTCATTAAAGAGCTATGAGATGCATAATTACTTGGGAGAAAGTGGCAAGTTCACCAACATAGATCACAGGAAAATTGAGATCACTGTAACCACTACTGGTCATGAGACAGGAATTGTGCACAGGTGAAGTCGCCTCCTGCTTCCTGACATTCCAGTCTTCTTTACACTCAAGAAAGTGCAGTTCTCACCACTATATAAATGCTCTGTTATGAAAGACAGCCAGCTGGAGGACACGATGGTGTGCTCCCTGGTAGAGCAGTCTTTGCAATGGAATGTGACAGGCACCAGGAATGTGTGGCACTGGAGTCTGGCTATGGCTGAATACCATGCATATGGTGTCAACAGACCTGCTTATACCAAGAAACCTGCTGGGTTAACATGGGTGGTTCTCCAATCTCCCAGCAATCTGCTGAGTTAACATGGGTGATTCTCTAATCTGGTGTCCATACAATGAGGGCAGGTAATTCTGAGACCTCTGATATGCTGTTAATGGTTCCTTCCTGGAATTAGCACAAAACCTTGATGCTTGAGGCATGGGGGCAGTTCAAGCAGCTGCTGGAGCCAGGCTGGAACCTGACCTGGCTGTCACCGCTCACTGATGGTACCTGCTCAGAGTTGCTACTAGACAGCGAAGGTGAGCACACGCCGGGAGCTCTGTAAATGTCAGTCAAGCTCATCTTTTAACTCGATGGCATAGAAAATAAGAGTGAAGGGGAGAGTGAAGGAGAAATTAATTTTCTCAAGTGGCGCATAGAAGCTCATGTGGTACAATTTTGTTTCATTTTTTTTCTAAGAGGAGAAACTAGAAACTCATTTGGGCAACATTCCCTGTGTAGGAAACCCCACATATTTCTCTCTCATTGCTGGCAAATCTATTTGCTTGCTATCCTGTGCATAAAGGAATTATATTTCTCTATAGACAGCCTTTAATATCTAAATCATTGGTTTTGATAATTAGCACCTATGATTTGAATAATTTTTACTCAGTTTATAATGGGAAGAATGAAATATATCAAATGTTCATTTTTAGACTTATGATTTTTATAAGTGTAAAATCTTTAGATTTTCCTTTATTTTCTTCACCTCATTTATTTAATGCAACTTTTAAGAATACATGGATTCATTTTGACTTTTTTCTGTGTTCATTTAGCTTTTTTTTTTTTTTGCAGTTTTAGGGATTGAACCCAGGGGCATTTTATCTCTGAGCTACACCCTCAGTCCTACTTTTTATTCTTTATTTTTGAAACAGGGTTTCACTAAGTTGCAGTGGGCCTCATTAATTAGCAGAGGCTGTCCTTGAATCCGGATCCTCTGGTCTCGGCCTCCCAAGTACTGAGATTACTAGCATGCGCCACCATGCCCATTTTGTTCATTTAGATTTTTAATCTATACAAATTCTCATTAGTGTACCCTTCTTTTTTACATAAATATGGTCCAGTCTAAATTTTTTTTTTTGCAGTACTGAGGATTGAACTCAGGGGCATTCTACCTCTGAGCTACACCCCCAGCCCTATTTTTTATTCTTTATTTTGAAACAGGGTCTCACTAAGTTGCAGAGAGTCTCACAAGTTGCTGAGGCTGGCCGTGAACCTGTGATCCTCCTGTCTTAGTCTAAATTCTTAATTACTAAAACCTGGAATATACCAAGCTGAAATTCATTTGTTCAGATGGACACTTGTTTGTTTTATAAATATCAGATAGAAGTTTTTTTTATAAAATTGCAAATATTAACTCACCACCCTTTGCCAGAGAATGTATATTGTCTCTAGCTAGAAATTGTTTTATTGGAGATGCCTTTATCAAGTAAAACATGGGCTTACAGTTTTTATGATATTAAGATAACAAAGCCACATGTGGTCTTGTGAAAAATTTGGAGATCAGGCTGTTTACTTCTCTGTGCCATTCCATAATGTATAGAAGAGCAGCTTTCAGACTGAACAGAGCCCAGAACTACTCCATTTTAGTAAGCTCAGTTTGCCATAAGTAACTTCATTTTAAGTACCAATGCTACGGTAGAATAACTCTACATCTTGTTTATATAGGTAAACAGGCAACATCTGCCCAGTGAAATCATAGGGCACAAACTTATAAATAAATTAACTGTGCTAATGAGAAATGACCACTTGTGCATGTAGATCAATGGGTACATCAAACCCATATCAGAAAAACTAGGCTCACGAGCTTATCAATCTCACCAGATGTAACCCCCTCACATGAAACACATAAAAGGAGAGGCGCTTAAGATGATGCTACAGCAACACATAAGCCATCATCAGACCCCGCGGTGACTGCATCACAAGATTGACAAGTGACTACACTGATTCCTGACTCTGTCCCCACCGTTAGCTCAGCTCAGGCTCCCTGCTTGAAGCAGATCATTTCAAAACCACCTGCTCTATGGACTGGCCTGGAATAGGTGCTGTGTCCTGTGCTTTGAGCCCTGTGCAAGTTCTTAGGCTCTTCCGTAATCTTATTGGATCACCTGCAGTGATCCTTTTGCTTTAGTATCTGCTCTCTGTCTTTGATCTCAGTGCAACCTCCTGCAACCCTGTGGCTGCTTAATTCTTTCTGTAACCTACAGATATCTTTGCGTGAAGTAGGACCCACAACTTGAGTGCTATAAATATTAGTAATTAAGACTGGAAAAAAAGAACCTGAGATTGTCTATTTTATGGCTACCAAGTGATCATAAGAACTTGGTGAACTGCAATCAATAAAAGTGATGTAGTTTGTGAGTTTATTGTTATCCAATAAATTCTGACATTTTGGAATGACACAGACATGTCCAGTCTATGTCAACTGTTTGCTCACAACAGAGATCTTTTTAACTCATTCTTTCTCATTGTTCTATATATGTATCCTTTATACGATTCATATATTTCTGGGTAAACTTGAGTATATGACTTGAAGATAAATGTCTTTCCAGAAATTTTTCTGAACACTAGTTAGATAAAAAAAGAACACTTCACTGCCTATCACTGAATTGTCCATGTGCAATCCTGTTTCTCCTCACTAACATATCCAATAATTAGAGAAAGTTACATTTGAATAATTTCAAGTCACAAAATTATCCCTAAAGCATCTTAAATTAGATGAAACCAATGCATCAGCTGATTCCTTCAAAGCCACATGCTGACACAGAGGCAGTGCAGAAGGTAGCTTGGGCTTACGAACGGCACTCAGGGCTGTGCTGGCTAAGCTGCCTCTCAGAATGGCGCAGCCATCGTGCGGGTGCTCTGGTCTACTCATGAGGGCATGATGAGTCCCAGTGCAGTGCCCCCAAGGTCTCCAGGAGCCCAGTGGAAAGTGACCTACCCCCTCCGCAGGAGACGGAACACTCAGAGCGCACGATGGCCCACGTGTAGCTGGGCTGGGCAACGGGGTTCTTCTCAACACTCAGCCGAGGTACTGAGTATTCCCAGGCAATGCCCGGGTTCCTTCCCTGGAACAGAAGCTACAAAAGAAGAAAGGAAAAAAATAAAGCTATGTAATGTGAATTCAATAACTACAGACTAGTTAGTGTGTTTTAAACCACTTAAAACTCCAATCGTATCAACAAGAAGTTGATTAAAATGGTGAAATAAACAGTTCCCATCCTCCAAGAGATACAGTACTTTCTAAAGGGATAAGACTCTCAACTAGGCTCAGGCACAACTAGAAAAGTGTTTCGACATTCTACTCTCCCACCTTACATTTAGTATATTCCTTGATACAAATGTCAAATGTCTGTGTAACTTAACAGTGGCATCTGGGCATCTCCTGTGCTGTTTCTTTCTGATCCCTGCAGATTCTCTGTATCATAGTGATCCAGAAAGTAATACTCAAAAAGTAGCATCTCACTTGCTCATGAATTCTAAATAACCAGAACACTGAAGTAGATGTCACCCACGTTCTTGTCTAGTCTAAGTCAGCACGCTCTCTACTGGGAGAAGACTTGGGGACTTTTGTCTACTGGCAGGTAGCCTTTTAGTCCAAGAAAAAGGTATATTATTAGTGTCCAAAGGAAACATTTATTATCAGTAAAGAAGTAACTCATACTGAGGATCCCTGTAAGTCAAGGATTAGCACATATGATTGGATCTGGAACTTTTTCTAGCTTGAAACACAATCATATCCCTCTCAAAATGTACCAGAGCCTTGAAACTCAGTGAGGAGACTTTTTTGAAATGTTCTCCGTTAACCTGACACAAATTCCAAGTCTGCTTTCCCTGATGTGTTGCTCATGTGGATAAAGACAGTGCCCCGTCTTGCTACACTGCGACCTATTCTCTCTCTGGTGACACAGCCCATTTCTCAGTTGGGGCAGATGTGGTGGGACAGGCTCAGGTTGCAACAGGGCAAAGCCACTAAGATGCTTTCCAGATTTCTCTTCCCAGAACAGCTTCCTAGGAAGCTCACTCACTTTCATCTGGCCAACCTCGCTTTCTCTATGATTGTTAAAACTGAAAGCTTTCTATGGTAGAACAGAAATCATTAAGGGTAGAATTCAGGACATGTGGAGGACATGTGGAGTTGTCCTCCATGCCAGACCACACCCAGACCATCTGGGGAGCCATCTCCTTGGCAGACACAGAGGGCCGGATAGGTCCCCAGTTCCAAGAGCAATAGGGACATCTAAGTGGCTGTCACCTTCATAGTAGGGTATGGATTGATGGACATTTTTTTTTAATTGGGAATTGAACCCAGGAGCACTCTACCTCTGCACTATGCCTCCAGCCAGTTTCATTCTTTATTTTGAAACTAGGTCTCACTAAGTTTCTGAGGAGGATCTCATTCCGGAGACTCTCCTGTCTCAGCCTCCCAAGTACTGGATTATAGCCTGTATCACATGCCTGGTGACAGGCAACTTCTGAACCAAGAACTTCTGAACTGTGCACAGAAACACTAGAAGGGAGGGATTCAGTACCACCTGCACCTCCATTTTTCCCTTCCCTGGGATACACTGAGTTGCCACAGATGCCTGACTATATTTCCTGACCTATGGTTAGGAGGAGACTCACCTATGCATTGGTTTGACGTGACTACACAGCTGCTGTGTCCAGCGAGGCCCAGCGCTGTGACACAGGCAAGCCATGCAGCACAGGCTTCGGTTCTGGGTTCTCACACTAGTCCTGTGTAAACTGAACATGGCAGCTGGATGCCAAACCGACCCTCCACATGAACACAGAAAGTCCCCTGGCCCAGCAGCCTCTTCTCCCAGCTCCTGAACTTATGAAAGAGAAGCAGAGGCTTACAAAAATCAGTAGTAAATCCCCAAAGGTGGGAACACAGTTCAGGACACACATACCAAACTTACTCATGCACCAAGAAGGGAAAGGAGCTAAACACAAGTCTACTGTCCCCTGCAGCCTGTGGATGCAATGCTCTTGTCTTTGATAACTATACATTTTTCTGCATACTTACAATTAGGCCAACAGCCATGACCTAGGAAAATACGAAATGGCCACCAAACCCTGGCTCCCAAACCAAGAGACCAGCCCCTACCTCCACAATCAGAGTTTCATTGGTTGGACCAGCAGAGGACAAGCTCTCAGGTTCCTTATAGGACCGTCTGTAGTCAAAGGCAGTGCCCGACAACTTGTATCGTCCCGGCCAGTCCACGGTCCAGTGTCCATTCAGGTAGTATCTTTTGAGGCCATTGCGGACAGCAATGTAGGAGGTAGATATGTTCATTTCATAGATGCGGATACTCCGAGCTCCAGAGGGAATAGTGACCACATGATAATACTCTGGGCAAAGAAAACAGGGAAACACAGTACTTCATTGAACTCAGCTTCTCCATAGCCAAACTTCCAGGGTTTAGGACTGGCAGATGATCTGATTTTGGCAACCAATTACATTGGATCTTTATATAACTTCTTTGCATCAGTAGGAACAGACTCATGTGGCTTTCAATCTCCTAAGAATCATTTTAATTTAAATAGGCTAGTAAATGCTTTAAGTCAATGCATGGGATGGCCTCAGATTAAAAAGCTTCTGTGCAGCAAAGGAAATCATCAAAACCTAAAGAGAGAGCTTATAGAATGGGAGAAAATCTTTGCCAGCTACTCCTCTGATGGAGGATTGATAATCTAGAATATATAAAGAACTTAAAAATCTTAACACTAAAAAAAATCAATTTAAAAATGGGCAATGGATCTGAGTAGACACTTTTCAAAAGAAACTGAACTTGAGAAGGAGGGAGGGTGAGGGAGTAGGGTGGGAATTGGGGAAGGGTTAAATGAGAAATGTGTGCATGTATGCCTTTACCAGCTTGTACCTAACAAAGACGTATGATTACAATGCACCAGCAAAAGTAAATAAATAAAAATTAAAAAAATAAAAATAGCCAACAAATATATGAAAAAATGTTCAACATCATTAGCAATCAGAGAAATGCAAATCGAAATGAGACAGATTTCATCCAACTCAAGTTAGAATGACCATCATCAAGAATACAAACAATAATAAATGCTGGTGAGTCTGTGGGGAAATAAGGACCCTTATATACTGTTGATGGGATTGCAAATTGATACAGGCTGCAATCAGTGTGGAGGTTCCATAAAAGACTGGGAATGGGGCCACTTTATGACCCAGCCATGCCTCTCTTGAGATTCCCGCAAAGGCATTGAAGTCAGATTACTATACGGATACATTCATCTCCATGTTTCTAGCAGCACGGTTCATGATAGCTAAACTAGGGAACCAGCCGAGGTGCCCATCAACAGATAAGTGGGTTATGAAGTTATGGTATATATGCACAATTGAATTTTACTCAGCCATAAAAAGAAGAACATATATATGTCATTTTCAGGAAAACAGATGGAATTCAAGATATGCTAGGTGAGATTAGCCAGTCACAGAAAGTGAAGGAAGAGTCCTATGTTTTCTCTCACATGTGAAAACTAGAGAGAAACTGAGAAACAAAGAGGCTTTCAGATAAATGAGGGAAGACACTAGCAGAATAGTGGAAGGGGATTTGGAGAAGGAGATGGGGAAGAGAGGAAGGAGATTTGATGAGTGAACCAATTCAAATAATCCTTTGTTCATAGATGAAGCTAACGGTATCAATGTCAATATTATCTATGGGGAGAGGAGAGAGTGAGAGGTACCCCGAGGGAAACACACGAGGACTGCTGTGTGCACACATATCTATTGCTCTGAACCTCTCTATGACGTACAATTATAATGAACCAAAAAAACAAAAACAAAACAAAAACCCACAAACAAACCAACCCAAAGACTTGAGAAGCAAAGGGCTCCCTGACACAGAAAAGCAGCAGTGGAAGGCAGCTGGCGCTCTGGGCTCCTGCTGTGTTCACTCTCCGCCATGACCCTCTCCTCCTGGAGGGCTGCAGTGCAAGCCCTCTGTGCTGGAGACCCCGGGGCAGCTCCAAGATACTCACGGTTGGTGTGGTGGTGCTTGGTGTAGAGGCCCCTATGGGTCGTGCAGTCTGAGTTATTCCCTCTGCACACTCCACAGGAGTCCTCTGTCGCATCAGATCCAAGAATGTTGTCACACCCAACTCTCTGGGGGGGACCCATGAGGTCACAGGTCATTCATGAAAGAGAGAACAACACAAGCAATGCCATCATCAATCCCGGGCAAGAAACTTCCTCCCCGCTGTAGTTGGAAATTTCATCAACACCGAGTAGTTAACAAATAGTTATTGGATACCCAATATGTGCACAGTCAGGCTGTAATTCTACTCTGTAGAAGTCATTCAAGGTGAGAGACAACCTGTCATCTGTAGTGTCTGTAGTATTGCTCCTTCCCCACCCGCCAGCCTCAGTATCTTGAGCCCTAAATTAGACTTGTAGCTTATCATGCTGGAGATTTGGGTGAACTCCAGACTAATCAAGAGGTCCCATTGAAATATGCTTCTTTGCTTTTGAGCTGCCTCATGTAGTGGCAAAAGAATAAAATGGCAACTGCCACATGGAAGTCTTCCCTGGTGATAAATCGTAAAGACATCATAAATAATGTGTATAATAAATTATAATGGCAGCCACACAATGCCTTAGAATTTTAGGAGCTCTTTATAATTTCCATGTTGCTTGTTTGTTGTATATTTCCTATCAAAGGGAACAGGATCTGTATGTAAAAAAAAATAAAATCCATTCAGAAACAAAATAACTTCAGTCTACCATTCCTTACTTGAAATCCTGGGGCCAGATGCATTTCAGAATTCAGAATCATGAGAATTTTAGAGAGATAAAAGGTACTTTGCATATGAGGATAGGAACACGCCAGCCGGGTCCAGAGTGGCACCCCGTGACTAGACATCAGTGTTCCTCCAACAGAATATTTATGCGAAATGGGTAAAAAAACAACCATCAATAGTTTCACATCAATTCAGGGGAGATTTTGCTATCAAAGGGCCTCAGGGCCCCACACACTCTCACAGCCCTTTAGATTCCAGTCTTTCGACTTCCTGGAGATCACAGTTACAAATAAGGGGTTGTGACACTGCAGGGACTTTACTTTTAGATGTGCTTAATAAGTGTCTAAAAATCATGGCATACTTAACAAACCACCTAGTAATTAGGCAAAGACTGAGTCTTCTGAAGAAGGCAGAGATCTAGAACAGCACCTAGTCTCTGTGCCCTGGACGGAGATGCTAAGGGCTCTGGTGGGCCGATGCCCCGGGTTATCACATCCTCACAACCCGAGGAGCCTGAACTGCTGCTCAGAGTCTGGCTCCCCAGAACATGCACAGGGCTGACGTCTGCATGAACATCTAGCTGTTCACACGCAATGGGTTTGGTCATTCTTTCCTCCCCTCATTTCTGTGAATGGCAAGGGCTCCTCACCGTCTGTTCACCTGGCCCCAATTCTTCCCCACCATTTCCCACAATCCCTTTCCTGCCTGCCCCAGGGGAGGTCGGGGCCACTGGATCTTGCAGAGACCACTGCCCACCATAGCTGCAGAGTGGCTTCCTGCCTCCCAGCTGTCTTCCTTTGTCCTCACTGACTGTCCACACTACTGCCCCCAAACCACAACCTCCTCCTGGGTCTCTACTGTCCCAGACCCAATGCCTGCTTGACAGGGGTTGAGGACAGAAATCCCAACTCTTCATCCTGCAGTGGTGGGTGATGGGGAGCCTCTGCTAGCCTCCTGTCACCTCCCAAAGCACCCCCAGCCCCAGCGGCTCCACTGGCACCCACCCGTCCACCCGTCCACGCTTTCTGGCACCAGCTTGCTACCCTCTCAGCTCATCCTCTCTGATCTAGCTCGGATGCGCATGCTCCCTTCTCCTGGGCCCCATCTAGCTCGGATGCGCATGCTCCCTTCTCCTGGGCCCCATCTAGCTCGGATGCGCATGCTCCCTTCTCCTGGGCCCCACAAATGTCCCAGCCCCGGGTCTGAGGAAGCAGCCGCTCTCCCCTCTCCTCATGCTCTGTACACACCTCCATCGCAACCAAGCAGTGCCATCAACACGTGCTCTTCTGGTTTCCTCCCCCACTGGGCTGTGACTTGGAGGGAAGGGGCTCCTCTTATATGTCTGGTCTTTCTAGCCCCTACAGGACGCCTGGCACAAAGCAGACTGTCTGGAGACATTCGTTGAATGAATAAGCAATCGTTATTACCTCACATATCCCATCTATACAAACATTACGGCTATCCTCCGAGCATGGAGTCCCATCTTTCACTTTATTTGACAAAGAAAAGAAGAAATCAAATCCTTCTGCGATACAGTAGAGTTTGCATAAGTCCTGATCTTAAAAAGAAATACACACACAAACACAGATAAGAAAGAGACTTAAGCTCAGATCATTTTTTGCTCTGAATTTTAGATAGATGTTCTTCCCCCACCCCATAAAATAACTCCCACATAACAACACAATGCAATTACATTTTTTATGGTTACTTTATTGGCCTTTGCTTTGTCCTTTATATATGTTATTATTATTTTTAGTGCTCCACTATTAATGTTTACTCTGCTATTCTTACTTATCCTTGTTCTTTAGACAGTGGTTGGCACATAGTAGGCATTCAATAAATATTTATTGACTTAACTACATTAACATTAATGTCTTACTATATAATGCGCTGTTCTTTTGTAGAAATATGAAATGTCACTATCATTTTGAGCAATACACACAATTCTTGTAATAAAAGAACTAATAGCCACCAAACTTCTTAGTGCATTTGTGAAATAATACAATTTTAAACTGACAAATATCACTATTAGATGAATTCTCCAGAGAACAATGCATTCTACCAGTGTAATGAATTACCAAGAATACTGGCATACAGAGGACATAGGAAGTTTACTTCTTCCTTTAGTAATCCACCTCAGGGTTGTATGGCTTAAACAGTAAATATGAACTTTCCTAAAAATCTTATTCCTTTTATTCTCTCCTTGATAAAGAAGGATCAGTTGATGATGGAAACTGTCTGTCTTGGAAATTTCCATAGGGCCCAGACTCAGCCACAGATATTTTCTCTATTGTTTAAAATACATGGCCCTAGAGGGTAGTTCTAAGAATCAAATTTAGCATGTGGTTCTGTGATTAATTAATTTTTTACTGAAGCCTAACAAAGTCAAGAGTAGCAAGCACATTTTTGATCTGGATTTCACTCCACTGATTCCCCCTGACCGATGGTCTGCCTGGTGGTCTTTCTTTTACCTGCTTTACTTTTGCAGGGTCTAGGGGTAAAAGCACAACCACATGCACTTTGTGTGAGCGTGCTGGAAATTTTCTATTCAAATTTACTAATTTCATAAACCTGTTACCACGGAAACATTACATATATTGAAAAGCCAAAAGTGAATGTCAGATGGGATATCTCAGCTAGTTATCTCCCAAGGGTGGGCTGTCTGGAAAATGTTCCCAGTTCCAAAAAATGAGATGATTCGGTGCTCTTTAAATTTCTTTTAAACTATCCTAGTTAGGCTACCAACATTTTATAATTACAGTTATTATAATCATAAGAACAACACTTATTTTTCTCCCACTGGTGAGTAAACTTGTGTTTATTCCACAAATAAATTCCTTGGAGTCATTATAGAACAAGACTTTTTGAATACAGTCTACTTGAAAATTATCCAGTTTTTAAAAAGACACTAAAATTGTTCTTTCTTTAATAATTATAAGTGTGCAATGGGTGACAGCACCATCAACTATGGTAATTTGTACATTAAAAAAATAGGTGCATTATCAATAGAGCATTGACTTTGAATTTTGTATCACTTCTTTGATGAATTTTGCCATATTGGGCACCCACTCTCTAGCTGGCCTGTGGATTTCTGACCCTGCAGCAGGTCAGGAGTAGATGAGCTGGCCTGGCAGTGGGGGATGGGGGACAAATCAAAGTAGCCCCAAAGAGAGCAATCAGCAGTGACTTCACAGCTATAACAGGTAAGTCACCTATCAGAACTTCAAGCTACCTAAATCATGAATGCTTTAGAAAATAAATAAAGCACATGGCTGTGGCCGGCAGGTGGGCTTTGAGATGTACCTGCTACTTGGCTGTAGGGCTTCCACTTGTAGTGCCACCCCCGGAAGCGTTTGCTGTTGTATTCGGCACACTGGGCGGCGCGGAAGTCAACGCTGTCCTGGGGACATTTCTGGCTGTTGCAGAGCTTCAGGGTGCGCGGGGAGCCCTCGCAAAACTTCCCTCCGTGAGATGGTCTGCAACATATGCATTGCACAGTTAGAAGCCTCCTACTTTAGTAGGTACCGAGCTCTACGGGAAATTCAGTCCTTTTCAAGAGATGAGCAGAGTCTGCAGTTACTTAGTGTGGGCAGTTATGACAGTGTATTTCTATGTCGTCCCTGACACTTTGCTACATGTGAGTGATGGAACTCAGGCCGGCGTGCCAGAGTCCCTGTGACTGCCCAGCATCTCTGAGAGGAGGACAGAAAGTGCGGCTGCCCCACACCTTCCGAGGGGAGGAGCTAAGGAAGGAGGGCTTTGCCGGGAGGCACAGCCTAGCTGACTCAGAATTGAAACCGAGTCAATAGCTTTGCTTTTCAGACTGAGCTTCCTTCTGCTGTCAGCCTTCCTGTGACCAGGCCAGGACACTGGAACCTAGTCAGGAGGTCACCTGACAGCCACACCCTGCTCACCCGCATTCTACCTCTGCGCTACACCTCCAGATTTTGAAACAGGGTTTCCCTACATTGTTGAGGGTTTTTCTAAGTTCCTGAGGCTGGCCTCGAACCAATGATCCTCTTGACTCAGCCTCTCAAGTACTGGGATTACTGGCGTGCACTACCATACCTGGCTAAATTAATTGTAAACATGTTTTTGTTGCTGTGATAGTGATTGGGGATTGAACCCAGGGCCTTATGCGTGCAAGGCAAGTGCTCTACCACTGAGCTATACCACCAGCTCAGTATTTTCATATTAACAAAGCTGAAAATAAACTGATTAATATAGAGCTGGGCCTGGTGGCGCATGCTTGTAATCCTAGCATTCGGGAGGCTGAGACCGGAGGATCCGGGTTCTCAGCCAGCCTCAGCTACCTAGTGAGGCACTCTGCAACTTAGTGAGACTTGGTTTCAAAATAAAGAATAAAAAATAGGGCTGGGGGTATAGCTCAGAGGTAGAATGCCCCTGAGTTCAATCCTCAGGACTGCAAAAAAAAAAAAAAAAAAAAAAAAAAAAAAAAAAAAAAAAAAAAAAAAAAAAAAAAAAAAAAAAAAAAAAAAAAAAAAAAATGATTATTATAAAGGTGAATGTATTGATGGAAGGCTAACTTTTTTGTTTGTTTTTGCATGAAAGAATCATTCTTATTCACTTGTGTACCATATACTTTTCAGATAATTTAGCTATTTAAGCTGGCCCTTAGTATCATGAATATCTATAGTTAAAATCCAGTTCTTAAGACTAACCTTTGGGTAAGTTATTTTTTGCTGGGGTCAGGAAGTTACAAGCATCCTAAATTATATCAAAGAGAGATACTTATTTAAGCAAAGCTTGAGTAAAATATTTTTCCTACTTAGTGTTTCATATCGTACTTTGTAAAGCACAGAATTATTATTCTTTTTTTTCTTCTTTTTTTTTTTTGCGGTACTGGGGATTGAACTCAGGGGCATTCTACCTCCGAGCTACACCCCCAGCCCTATTTTTTAATTCTTTATTTTGAAACCGAGTCTCACTAAGTTGCGGAGTGCCTCACTAGGTTGCTGAGGCTGGCCTCGAACCCGGATCCTCCGTTCTCAGCTTCCGGAATGCTGGGATTACAAGCGTGCGCCACCACGCCCGGCTACAGAATTATTATTCTTATGGGGCTTGGGTACAGGCAGGCTGTTAGGGAGGCCCCGGGGGGGGGGGGTAGATGCACTTACTTGGGGTTGGTGCAGAGGCGGTCTCTGTGAGACACCCCTCCCCCGCAGGTCCTGGAGCAGGGGGACCAGGGGGACCAGTCTGACCAGTGGCCATGGGTGGGCCTGGGGCCTTCATCACCATACTTCACACACTGCCCTCCGCGGCACCACTGGACATTTAAAAAACAAATGAGTAAGTGTATGCGAATCACAGATATATAGGCGGATCCATGGCATCACTATGTTAATACCAAGCATTGAGGGTTTTGTAAAATATGCACACGTTCACTTCCCCACCTTCAAGCAGACGCTTATAAAAATAAATTTAATGTCGCTTCTTTTGTCTTTCCAAACCTAGAAAAAAACAACACGTTCAGGGAAAATAAATTAAAAAAATTCAAATGTCTGAGCCCCACGAACTTCTCAGGATTCCCTTAGTAGTGTTATAGGAACATTGGGATCTCACAAGTCCCAGGGCAGTGAACTTTGACCTCTGCTGAAACAAGGTGCTTTTCATAGCTGGGCTCAGAGCTGAGTGAGTGTTAGGCAGGGGCCCGTGGGCTCAGCCCCTTGTCATTCTGCCTGAGCTCTCCACTTTCGCTCCAGAGCACCTGGGCTGGGCGCCTGGAACTTCTTCACCAGGGCAGGTTAGAGGCCACCAGCTTTCCACAGAGATGAAAGGATTCCTGAGAAATTCCATCCTTCCCCTCGAGGGTTGGACATGCTACCAGCTCCCTTTGCTCAAGAGAAGAGCTCATCAATTTTAATTCGAGCTGAAATCCGCTCTGTGACCTTGTCCCACGGTAACACTGCCATCATCTGACCCCACAGGGAGGAGCACTGGTCCTGTGGATGACATTGGCCTCGAGGGCTCAGGCTTGTCTGCAGAGAGGATGGAAGGAAGGGCCTGGCCTGTTGGCAGAGGGGGTGCGGTCCACTGCCTTCTAGCTCCAAGATTAGAGCCACCAGCTCTGCACTGAGGAGAAAATGTGCTCCTTCTCCAAGAGAAAGCTAACTCCACTTCAATTACTCATGCATCAGATTAAAACCCAGCAGAACAGTGTTATCTGACCGTGCTGATGCACAGAAAGGCAAGTGGTTCCATTTAATATTATTTAAGGAAGAAAAATGAATTTAACACCTTAATTTTGAAAACCTTGTCCATTCAATCCCTTGATTCATCTACATATACAAAAAAAAAAAAAAAAAGTCTCCCATTACCACCTGCTCTCAGCCCTGGTGAAAAATTCCCACCAATCCTCCTCTCAGTTCAATTGGGATCCTGAAGCTGGAAACTGAGCACCTGCTCTCGGACCATCTTGTGAGTTAAAGAAGGCAGGTGAAAAGGAAAATAGAGCGAGAGCTCGGAGGGGCAAGGCTGAAACCAGGGGTAGCGTGCATCTGTGGTTAGTGTTGTCTATTTTATTCTGTTCTTAGAAAATCAGCTGGTCATAGCTATCCAAAGCAGGCGGCAGCAGATATGGGAGCAGGAGTCAACAAGCTGAGTAACGCTGAAGGTATTTTCAGGAAAATCTGTCTTGGTCTGAGATGTGGAAGAGGTTTGCCACTGCCACGTGAAGGTGAGTAAGTGGACGTTGGCAGGTGTGTTGTAGGTGCTGGACTTGATGTCACTTTCACCAGGTGCCTCTGGGCAGTCAGAAGCAGATCACACTGTGGATCCCTACGCTGCTGCCAAAGTGCTGTTAGTACGTGGCAAAGATCATGGATGTGTAGAAAGGCAGTGATTTGGAAATAGTGTTTGTTAGTACTTAGCAAAGTTCATGGATAAAAAGAAAGGTAGTGACACACGCAATAATGTCCACCTTTATTAGTTGGACATTATTGTGTATGTGTGTGTGTGTGTGTGTGTGCGTGCTTTAATTCTGGGGGAAGGAATGGGGTGGGTGATAGGGAAGGGTTAAATATATATATTTAAATATATATATTTAATAATATATATGTTTAATAATATATTTAATATAAATATACATATTTAATAATAAATATATATATTTAAATATATATTTAATAATATATATATATATTTTAAATACTTTTAAACAGAAAAATTCAAAGATATGTACAAAGAGAGTAAATAGTATAGGATGTCCTTGGAACCTTCACCCCAGTTCAGCAAATATCCCCTCAAGTCCAATCATATCTCACCTACACATCTGAGACATCATCCACCTTTTTATTCCCAACACCCACTCCCTGACTTCATATCATATCTTTAAAACTACTTCACCTATGCATTACCAAATTAAGGACTTTAGGAAACAGAGCCCCGGCAGAAGCTATCAATAATTCCTTAATATCATCAACTATCCAGTCAGCGTTTAAACTCCCATCAGCCTCACTGCTTTTTTTTTCCAGTTGACATGCTACAGCAAGAGTGGAAAGGAGGTCCATCTATTGCATTTGGCTAGGATGTCTCTCAAGTGCCTCAGTCTCTATGTTCTCCCTTGATATTCTCTTTCTCCTCAATTCACTTGTTTGTCTGGTAGAATCTCTTGTATATTGGGTCTTGCTGGCTATGTTTCCAGGGTGCCTCCAAACATGTTCCTCTGTCCCCTGGGTTCGCTGTCATCAGGCAGTTGGATCTAGTGTCTTGGTCTCGTTAAGAGCTGGATTTCTGGTGCGCCTGCACTGGGCGGCTTGCGCAGCTATGTATGCATATGCTCAGAGCACTTCCTGCTGCCTGGATTCTGGTGTCTGGATGCGTCAGTGGTTCAGGGATCCTTCAGTGGTTCAGCGGCTGAGCTGGCCAGGAAGTTGCCCAGCAGCCTCCTACAAAATGACTTTAGCATTTTGACCATCATTTTCACGTCTCTGGGTATTGAAAAAATGATGAACTCTGAGTTCTTTTTTCTTTTATTCTTTTGCATTGCCAAGTGTATGACTACTTTTGAGACAAAATATCCATCATCAAATGTTTAATGTTTAGGTACCCTGAATTTGAGTTCATAAAGGAAAAAAAAACATGAGCTTTATCTAAAAGCTAACCAAAGATATGCTACTGGTACATGTTTCTTTTGACAAGACCCAGGAAGTCTTTGACAGGCTTCTTGCTTCAGACTCAATGAGGTGTACTGAGCTATCTCCTGTATTTTTGTTCTAGAACTGGAATCATTCATTAACACAAGAAGATCCCATTCCTGTTATTGGAAAAACCAAACTAAGTGGCTACAATGTATTTGAGGCTGGTCGTTGCTTATCAAGTCGGTCAATAGAGTTTTTATGTGTATGTCTATTTTGTTTTTAATTTTAAAGAAAAATGCTTTCTTGCTCCATAGAATTTTTCCAATTCAAATATAAAGATTGCAAAAGTTACTCATTTCTGTTATTTTTTATTTGCATCTCTTTTTTCTCACGCATTAGGAATCTTGGTTGCTGGCTGTGAGCTCAAGGGAGTTTTCCTCCTCCACTTCCTTTGTCAGCTTCAGTTGTCAAAATATCATTTGCCAACATTTTAAATCCTTTCTGTCTGCATTCACACTTAAATATGTTTAGGGTGTGATGTGCTTTGGAATTTAAGCATGATGCAGCAACGACATTTAGATAATATTTTTCTTTCATATTCATTAGTATCACTAAAAAGGTCATATGCACAAAAAGTAAAAATGGTAACAGTGTTAATTTGAGTGTGATATATTTTTATCTTCATCAATAGTGTTTACAGTCTAAACATAATACAATAAAAATGGATTAAAATATTCTTGTGTGTTAGGATAATTGAGTGTGTGTGTGTGTGTGTGTGTGTGTGTGTGTGTGTGTGTGTGTGTGTTGTATGGTGCTGGAGTCAAAGCTAGATTCTTGTGGATGCTGGTCAAAGATTTTAGCATTGAGCTAGATCTCCACCACTGGTAATTTATTCTTAAATTCTAATTACAAAATCACCATGTTCTACCACTCCATGGTTTTCAGATTGATGCTCAGAAGCTTCAACAGCACAAATGCTGATCCTTTGTTGGTTAAATGGGATAAATAGTTAAACATTCCCCTTATTAAATAGATTTATTCATCATATATCTCCTGATTTTTGTATCTATTAATTAAGCATAGCTCATCAATTATATGTCTACAAAAGTAAGAAGAGGCATCTGTGTAATATAAGCCCAACCTTCTGAGATGGGTATAGGGATGCACAGGTATTTGAGAAATCCTGGGTTAAAAGACGCCTGAACATGAGAAGGAAGGACATGCAGGTAGAAAGTCACAGAGCAGATGTGATGCTGTTCCTGGCACATGTAACCTCCTACCATGTCCTGTCCACACAGTGTGCCCTCTGCGGCTGGCATGAATTTCGTCTCACATTTCCTTCCAATTCGATGGCACCACAGGGCTTTACAGATGTCCTAAATAAAATAAAAAGGTCATCATAGGTGATCCGTGCATCTATAGCAAAAGATCAGATAAATTTTAAGGGAAAATAACTGATATAAACTAAAAGTGGACCTTTTAGTCCTATGTATCGGCAAGCGCTGATACATAGATGAGATTCCAGAGAACCTAGCAATGGACCTCAGCTGCAGGCTGGAAGGTGATAAGGACTAGAAGATGAGGTGACACGATGTTAGACACCAGAGGTTAGACTTCCATTAAGTGGAGGAACCTCAGTGAGTACCCTGTTTCCAGGAAGTCCATGTCCCCTGAGTAATTCCACATGGTAGGGATGGGTGGGGCTGAAGAGCAGAGAAAAGAACAAAGTAGAGAAGTCCCAACAAGAAATGAAGCAAACCCTCAGAGGACCAAATGAATCCACCTCTCTTACTACATGAGCATAATATGTAAATGTAACACAATCATATATTGTAAACCTACTCAAGACAAAAAAGAAGAAAGTGGACAGAATACGAACAAAGGGGAAATTTCAGAAGAGAAATATAGAACCAAATGGCCATTCTGGAACTGAAACTCACAAGAACTAAATGGATATTTCATTGACTTGTCTAAACAAATGATTAAAATGGCAAAAGGGAGATTAAAATTATGGCCAACTCTTTTTTTAAAACAATAGAGTCATCTAAAAAAAATTGAAATATAACCTTATACTATGTAAAGAAAAATACATTTAGCCAGGCGTGGTGGTGCACGCTTGTAATCCCAGCATTTGGAGGCTGAGACTGAAGGATCCGGGTTTGCGGCCAGCCTCAGCTACCTAGTGAGGCACTCCGCAACTTAGTGAGACTTGGTTTCAAAATAAAGAATACAAAAAAATAGGGCTGGGGGTATAGCTTGGGGGTAGAATGCCCCTGAGTTCAATCCCTAGTACCGCAAAAAAAAAAAAAAAAATACATTTAGAAGTCTGTACCCAGCAAAGATAGTATTCAAAACCTAGATCAAGTTGGGTGCAGTGGCACATGCCTGTATCTTAGTACTTGGGAGGTTGAGACAGGAGGATTGCAGGTTTGAGGTCAGCCTCAGCAACCTAGTGAGGCTCTCAGCAACTTAGTGAGACCCTGTTTCAAAATAAAAAATAATAAAAAAGACAATATGTGTTGGGGGGGGAGATTTGTAGGTAGAATGCCCCCATGTTCAATACCAAGTACCATAAAAACAAAAACATAAAAGCAAAACTAAAGCAAATCAATGACTTTTCATGTGTGAGAAAAGAATATTAAGTTTTTTTTTTTTATTATAAGATCTGTACAACAGGAAATGCTAGAGGAAGTTAATTCAGGCCATAGAAAATAATACCAATTTAAAATGGAGATCTATTAAAAAACATAAACACTAAGTACTTGGGTAAATATAAAAGACATAAAAGTATCATAATAATGAGGTAAATAGAAGAAACAAAAATTTAGGTAAAAAGGAAATGGATTGGGAAAGAAAGGAAAATGTGGTTTTAAAATCTAAAAAAACTTCACAATCTTTAGTTTTAACAGAGCTTGTTTAAAAAGCCAGGCCCATTCATAATGGACTGGGTCCATATTGGAAATTCCTGAGGCAATTAAATCCTGAGAGAGCATCTCCTTCTGTCAGAGTTCCATTTGCCTCAGAAAAGATCTCAGAAAAGGAAATAACACCTGTTGTAAGAAGGGCCCTATACCCAACAGCCCCAACAGCCCCAACTTCCTGTCTCCACTCAGAGAGTCTTACCTTGAAAAAAAATGCTAACTTTTTTTAAACCCCAAAGGTGGGTGATTGCCGCCACCTGTTGCCCCGGCTTCCCTATTCCCCACCTTGGACCTCTGAGCAAGCCTCTCTCCAGGTGTCATATATAAAAAGGGATTGTAAGGGGCCCCACACTCTCTCTTGCCCTGCAGCCCAACTCCCTGACACTTCTCAGATGGCCTGTGTTTCCCTTGGATTTGTATCTTTGTTTTTCTCAAATTAAACTTCTGCCTTTGTCCCTGACTGATGCATGTTGAAATTCTTTTCAACATGGAAGCCAAGAACCCACAGAAGTCATCATGCTGATCCATGACAATTTGTCTTATTTTTAGAAGCATCTATTTAAAAAAAATATAAAATGGCATCATGTTGCTTACAAGAAGCATAGACATAACATATATGACAATGATAGAAGTCATACATAAAGAAGTAGTCATACTATGGAAAGCATGGAGAGCGATGCAGGGACTTATTTGTAAGGATCTTGCTTTTAGCACAAAGTAGTGTAATGTTGAGTCTACACAGACTCTAAATTAATGATACTCTACAGTGCAATTAAAAATTAACACTAGAAAGCAGAGTTAAAAAAGTAAGTAGAGGTTAAACAACATTTTTAACAAGTAACTTAATCCAAAAGTATTCAGATCACAGGAAACACAAACAAAAAAGAAGTGAAATAAAAAATAAATAGAAAGTGGTAGTTTTACCTCCACCATATGAATAATTACATTAAACATAAACTGATGAAATATTCTAGTGAAAGGTCACAGATTATTCAAATGCACAAAAAAGTAATGTCAAATAGAAAGAATGTTTATGACAGACATGTTTCATACAAAGGCACAAACATACTGAAAGTAAAAAGGTAAAAAAATTATCATGCAAATAGCATTCCTAAGTAAGTGAATGTGATTGTATTAATATCTGATAAAGTAGAATTCAAAAGGCATAACATCCCCAAAAGAAAGAATGGTATTTATAATAATTTAGAGTCCAGAAGATATGACAATCTTAACTATATGCATCTACTTATGCTGTTTCAGAATACACAAAGCAAAAACTAAGAGAACTAAAGAGAGAAATAGGAATACACACAATCCTTGTTGGAAAATTTAACACGCATTTCTATGAAACTGGAAAAACCGGTAACAAATATAATGGAGAGTTTAGACGATATAAACATAATTATCAAATAAAAATAGATATTTCTTGAACAACCACTGGAGAATTCTTATTTAACTGCTCATAGTATTATGGAAATAAGCTCTATCTTGGTTGAGATGCTGGTAACAGGGATGCATATGTAAATTTTTTTTTTTTTTTTTTTTTTTTGCGGTATTGGGGATTGAACTCAGGCGCATTCTACCTCCAAGCTATACCCCCAGCCCTATTTTTTATTCTTTATTTTGAAACAGGGTCTCACTAAGTTGCAGAGGGCCTCACTAGGTAGCTGAGTCTGGCCTCGAACCCGGATCCTCCAGTCTCAGCCTCCCAAATGCTGGGATTACATGTTTGTTAAAATTTTAACTTTATATTTAAACTAAATGTATTTACCTTTAGTTATCTGTAATTATCTTTGCAATAATAAAAATTCACCCTGTATTTAACTTATTATTGCTTATATTTTCCAAATGACATTAGGGCACCCTGAATGACATGGTCAATGTTCACAAAGTAAAATAATGTGGAGCCTGGAAGTATAATGCAAAAAATCCCATCGGCAAAAGAAAATAGCACTTTTTTTTTATTGTAGTAATTTGTGCAATATAGCATACATCTTTGTTAAGTACGAGTTGTTAACAACATATTTGCACACAATTCTCATTTGACCCCTTCCCAAATCCCCCCCCCCAATCCCCTTCCCCTCCCTCCCCCTCAGGATCACTTCGGTGAGTGACCTTGATATGATTGTGTAAGAACATCTTGTGCTTTAGGGCGT
>PVLC010002848.1:0-107003 GCA_004027655.1 Graphiurus murinus | reverse complement strand
AAAAAAAAAAAAAAAAAAAAAAAAAAAAAAAAAAAAAAAAAAAAAGATTATCTTTTCTACATTGGGAGGAGGAAATGTTTTTTAAACATAAAAAGTGGTACAAACTTTTTTTTTTTTTTCCTTTTTGCAGTTCTGAGAATAGAACCCAGGGCCTCACACATGCCAATCAAGTGCTCTACCACTAACCCTGAAAAAGTGAACTATTAAAAAAATAATTCACAAGTTTGATTGCTCTGGTAGGCAAAATTCTGGGGTAAACCCCAATGACCTGGACCTCATTTAATTCCCTTTCCTATATTAAATTTAAACTATTTCTTTGGTTTGCCAATGCTTTTGGTATCAAATTTAAAAATCTTCTCAGGCCAACATCAAGAAATTTTTCCTCTGGTAGTTTTATGTTTAAGCCTTTAATCCATTTTGATTTGATTTTTACATGTGGGGTGAAATAAGAATCCAATTTCATTCTTCTGCATGCAGATGTCCAGTTTTTCTAGCACCATTTATCGAATAAACTATCCTTTCCTTTTACATGTTCTTGGCACCTTGTCCTCGAGGGTCTCAGGAATCTCAGGTGGGGGGAGGGGCCATGAGATTAAGGGTGTGGGCCCTTGGACGCTTGTGCCTAAAACCAAACGCACTCTATAGGGTGAAGTTAGAGATTATGAACTCTCCAGATTTTATTTTATTTTAATTATTTATTTTATTTTTTTGCAGTACTGGTGATTGAACTCAGAGGCATTCTACTTCTGAGCTACACCCCTAGCCCTATTTTTTTAATTCTTTATTTTGAAACAGGGTCTCACTAAGTTGCAGAGGGCCTTACTAAGTAGCTGAGGCTGGCCGTGAACCCGGATCCTTCTGTCTCCACCTCTCAAGTACTGGGATTACAAGTGTGTGCCACCAAGCCCGGAAATTCCAGATTTCAAAACTATGTTTTTCCTTTTCCTTCCCAATCTGTCTCTTTTCTGCCTAAATTTTTATTCTTTCTATTCTACCTCATCAAAATGACAATATAGTTCCTATTATTGTGTTGTTATAATAAGTAAATGGGCTAATAAAGCTGCAACACAACGAATTCTGGCTGTAATTTGCTTGAATACACTTAATGCTTTGAAAACTCTTCCTATCATATTTGAGACCAGTTTGCTCTACCAAGTTGCAGTTTGTGAGCTATTTTTTATTTTATCCACCTTTTTTTTTTTCGAGGTACTGGGGATGTAATCCAGGGGCATTCTACCTCCAAGCTACACTCCCAGCCCTATTTTTCATTCTTTATTTTGGAACAGTCTCACTAAGTTGCGGAGGGCCTCATGAGTAGCTGAGGCTGGCCATCAACCGGATCTTCTTGTCTCAGCCTCCCAAGTACTGGGATTCCAAGTGTGCGCCACCACACTCGGCTTTATCCACTTTTCTGTAGCAGGTAGGAATAGGGGACCTCAGCTGAGGCTGGTGCAGTCTTCTTCAGAACACCTGGCCTTTGCTGTATTTCCTGAGTCTCTTCACAGTGTCTCGCGCACTCTACCCAGTTTGAATAGGTATCCGGTTCCCTTGGGGTGGGGGAGAGGGCCTCAAGCTTTCATCAGCAGCCCAGTTTAATGTCAAACTGTAGCTTTCCCTTCCATTAGAGTATTAACAACTTTATTTATACACATTGTTGCACTTATTTATCTAGCTATTTCTATCTCTTCTCAGTCATGAGAGAAAAATTGTTCAATTTCCCTTTTTCCAGACATGTGGATATTGATGAGGAATCTCAGGATCTTGTCAACTCTCCATTGTTACTTTGCGGGGGAAGGGGTGTTCTAGATCTTGTTTCTTGTCTTGACCATCCATTTTTTTCCTTTTAAAAATGGAGGAGAGACTCCAGTGAAGCCAGGGGGGTGGTCTAGGGGAAGAGGGGGGAAGGGTCAATGAAGGAGACACTTCCAATGAAGGAGACACATATGTGAGAATACCAGTGTCAATCTCACTACCCTGTATGGGGAAGGGGGGAAGGAGAGCCAGGGGAAAGCCCTCCAAGTGCTGAGTGCATGTATGTCACCATCATGAACTGCTTATGATGGAGACTATAATGCACCAATAAAAATACTTTTTGTTCTGTTTCCATGTGCGATTATTGTCATAAAATATTTTTATTAGTTTTGGTTGTAAAAAAAAATCTAAAGTGTTGGGGTTTTTTTTTTTTCTTCCCTTTTTCTGGGTCTGGGGATTAAGCCTCCCACATGCTGCACCCCCAGCCCCAGGTGATGGGAAGTTTGTGTTGCAATTTTACTCTCCCATCTTAACCCAGAGATCAGCCACTGAATAGTAAAACCTTCTTTTGTGTGACTGCATTATTTTTCCTTGTCTTGAGCAGTTAACATAGTTTGAATTTTCCTGTTTCCCATTATTCTTAAGAACTTTTGGCAGTATCTCTTTTATTTTTTGTGTGTGTGTGTGTGTGTGTGTGCGCGCGCGCGCACGGTAGTGGGGATGGAACCCAGGGGCTTCTACCTCTGAGCTACACCCCTAGCCCAATTTTTTATTCTTTATTTGAAACAGGGTCTCACTAAGTTATGGAGGGCCTCACAAATTGCTGAGGCTGGCCCAGAACTTGCGATTCTCCAGTCTCAGACTCCCAGGTACTGGGATTATAAGTGTGCGCCACCACACCTGGCTCAGTATCTCAAATTTTGTATGCTATTTTTAGCAAAATGCTAGAATAAAGTTGCCTTAACTCCTTTTAAAGATTCCAGCAATAAAAGTTGGTTCTTTCTCATTTTTTCTTACTACCAATTTCAAATTTAATTTTAAAAATCGACTTAAACATCTCTGCTTTCTTGTTACTTATCCTTCTCCTCTTCTCACCTTATTAAAAAACATGCTTTCCCCTACTAATTTCAAAATGTACATTTCACTAAAAATTATAACATTTGCATATTCTGTCCCCTGTCCTTTTGAAGCAACTCAGCAGTTACTAGAAGCAGAGCAATAGAGCAGAAACACAGAGGTGGTTTCTGTAGTGGATACTGGGTGTGCTTTCCAGGACCTCGCTGGGAGGGCTATTGGCTGAGGGATCTCAGCTGATTGCTTCCCCGGGAATTCCTGATAGCCAAAGAGAGCCTCTTCACCCAAGGTCATTTCCTTCTCTGAGGAAACCTACATCCAGTGACTTGTAGATGTGTTCTAACCCCCTTGCTTCAAGGCAGGACAGCAATGGAGGAGCCATTTCAGCTTAATAGCTCCTGGAAGGACTGAGTCTTCTTATAACTGCATCACAGACCAACCCTGCCACCCTCACTAACAGGTACTGTTTCTAAGAGCACTTCCTAATGAATCCCCACATAGAAATATGAGTCTAAGAGTCTGTTTCCTGGGGACCCAACCTTCAACAGTGGCTTTTCCTCTAGATTTAAAATATAGGACAATGATAATGTGTGCACCTATATAGAGAAAAACAAACAGGGTAAAATTTTAACAGTTGGTGAATCTGAATGGTGAATATATGGGAGTTCTTCATGCTATTCCTATAGCTGTTCTGTATTTTGAAATTATGTAAAAATGAAAGTTTAAAACTAGGACAAATATCAGTTACTTAAAGAGGCTCCCAAAGAATGGAATTGGAGGGGAGGTGCCAAACCTACGGTCCTGCAAAAGTTAAATAAAAGCTTAATCACCATGAAACTTTTGCATCTTATTCTTCATTGGCCCACTGAATATTTTCCATAATGGAATATATTTCTATTATGAGAAACTAATTTTAAGTAAATGACTTGATTTACTTAAATTACACCTACAAGGGCACTGTCAGTGCACAGCAACAATGTTTATCAGATGCTAAATGATAAATGGAACAGTTTAGAAATTGTGCAATTTATGGAGCATTTCAATTCCACAATATGCTGTTGCATTGCTAATGTCTGATAGTCTGCTGGTTTGTTATCTCATCTAAGAACGATCTCAGGGTTTACCAGTTCTGCTTTGCAGTATTATCTGAGTGGTGCAGGCTCAATGGGATCTATAGCTTCTCTCTAGATAGCTTCTGCAAAGTGCTTACAACTTTGCTATCTGGGTGCTCATCTTCACACGACTCCAGAGCATCATCTCCTGCAGCATCTTTGCTTTTTCCTCTGAGGTTTCTCATTCACATACTCATCCTCCTTGGTTTGTGATCTCACGGTCCTGGTTGATAAATTGTGATGATACCAAAGGGACTTTATTTCTGCTAAGGGACTAAACTATGTGTGCCTGTGAAAATACATAAATATATGTTGCGTAATCTCCTAATGTACTTAAGCCGACTTCGCTCACATTCAGTGTTGTGCTATCTGATAATAAAAAAAAAAAAATGACTTTCCATAGACTTACTATAATCTAACTGCTTTTCTTTTTACCCTATAAGATATAGGTTTATAATATTTTAGTTATTCTAGGGTGAAATGCATCTTCGAATAAGCAAGATATTTTTCTTTCACAATTCTTGCTGTTTTTTAGTTTCTCTCACAATTTTCTTTAAAGTTGACTTTCTGAAAATTTTATTCATCTACTTCTGTGATGTCTAAAGCCCCAGTTCATATTATTTCACAGATAATTTTGTTGCTGAATGCTGAAAGAGTGATAAAATGGTTCCTAATTAAGTCCAATGAAAGTAGATAGATGATCAAAGCCCCAAGTTACCACTGTTTGCCAGTGTTAATTATAAAATCCCCAAGTGCAAAATAAGCCCATTTCAATTATTCATTTTCATGTAAGTTTACAACAAAATGAAAAGCTACAACCATAAATGAGAGCTTGTGGTTGTTTTTTCAGTGTCTCTGGTATCTGCCATACTTGCTCCTTTTGCCCATATGGCTTCTGCTTGGAGTAGTTTCTCTCTTTCCATTACATTTATTAGAATTCTAGCCATCCTTCATACTTTGTTCATATTTTATTTCCTGTTTGAGGCTTTTCCTACAGTTAGTTAATTCAAGAAAGTTCAGTATATAATTGTTTCCTATAAGTCTGTATGTTAGACTTGGCTCCTTGGGCAGGCTATCAGCTTTCTGAAGGTAAAGACTATGTCTCATACTATTGCTTTTCAAGATGTTTTTCTTGTATATTCTCTAAAATGATTTTGAAAAATTATGTATCTCATACATTTTTCAGTTGACATGTAAAATTTTATAAGAATGAATAGCTTCAAAGGATATAATTCTGGCATATTGTATATGTTGGCATTAAAGACAGAAGAAAAGAAAAACAAAAATTGTTATTAGTCTTTCAAATGTATCTAAAGGAATCTAAATGCCATTGGGATTGACATCTGTTACCATCCATTTGAGAAAAACTCATGAACTCTCTACCTGCTGGGAAATTTGTATCACCCCCTTTTCTCCTTGAAGTCAGTTTTATTCCATATCTTTCACAGAATTTTGTCCTTATATAAGGTATTTTTGTGCTTGACAGCTTTTTTTGCATCAAATATGTATATAAATTTGAAGTGTTTTTCTAAAGTTTCTGTAAGCTAAGGTTTTAAGTGGTAAAATATTCTACTTATTATTATAATTATTGTTAGTATACCATCTATCAAAAACTACATGAATGCATTATAATTTTATAAGAACTTATCAAACATAAAGAATATAATTTTATTAGAAAGGCATGCTTTTATGGGATCCATAGGACTATTTATTTACCCACATATGAATATTACTTATTGTTAGATATAAGCAGAGTTCAGCATAGATTGTGTTTCTATTTTACATTTTTATAGATGTAAATACAGTGAAAACTTGTTTACATAAATTATAGGTGGGGCTAGAGGGGCTTTATTATAGCACTGTCAGTCAATTCTATGAATTCCTTCTGAATAATGTGCCAAAATTATATAGTGATTTATTATAACAGTATTTTTCATTTCTCATTGACTGTTAACTTGACTAAATCTTTCTTCACTATATTGAAAGCAAATAATTTGAAACATTTTATTTAGAAAAAGATTTGTTAAAACAGTCATTAGGAGTAATTTACTTCTTTAATTTCTGGAAATAAAACCAAAAGGTTCTTTATTAAAATTTATCAAATAACTTTAAAATTTTTTGTATGAGAGGCTGAACTCAGGTATATTCTACCTTCAAGTAACATGCCCAGCCCTATTTTATTTTTTATTATTAAACAAGATCTCATTAAGTTTTTAAGAGTCTTATCTAATTTGCTGAGACTAGCCTCAAACCTGCGATTCTCTTGTCTTAGCCTCCCAAGTACTGGGATTACAGGCATGCACTGTGGAGAACGCGACTGCCAGAGGCAGGTTAACATTTGCAATAATGCACCACCATGCTTGACTCAAATAACTTAATTAAACCAGTTATACTTTAATTTAACCTAATATACTCAGAAACTGTGGAAAAAATAAAAATATTAATTGTAATATCTTTCAATACAATAAGTTTTGTTTTGTTTTTGTGGAAATGGGGATTGAACCCGGGGGCATTCTACCTCCGAGCTACACCACTAGCCCTATTTTTTATTCTTTATTTTGAAAAAGGGTCTCATTAAGTTGCAGAGGGCTTCACTAAGTAGCTGAGGCTGGGTGCAAACCAGCCTCCCAAGTACTGGGATTACAAGTGTGTGCCACCATGCCTAGCAATACAATAAGTTTTTGAGAAAATTATTTTATTACAGCATATGCTGTAAGTATCTTTTATCAACTGTTAGAAACTGCAGATTTAATTCATTCATTTTTTAGAAAATGTCTGTCATATAACCTAGTTGACAAAGCCAGTTCTCATTGTCAAAACAACTAGTCAAGCCATATTTAAAGTTTTATTTTAGCCTGGTGGTGGCACATGCTTGTAATCCCAGTACTTGGGAGACTGAGACAGGAGGATCCGGGTTCCAGGACAGCCTCAACTACTTAGTGAGGCCCTCTGCAACTTAGTGAGAACTTGTTTTAAAATAAAGAATAAAATTGGGCTAGGGGGTGTAGCTCAGAGGTAGAATGCCCCTGAAGTTCAATCCCCAGTAAGTACCACAAAAAAAGAAAAAAAAAAAAAGTTATGTTTTCCCAGAAAATACCTTTCTTTTTAAATTTAATTAAATGTAAAAATAAACTTCACTCTGATGACCTTCACACTCCTGAATTCCTGAATTCTTTTCCCTAAGGTGGGTAGCTCAGGCTTGAGCTTTGTTTTGCATTTGTTATATTTATGGATTAGGCCCCAGCCCCAGGCTTCTGTTGCTTTGCTCTCAGGGAACTCTTCATCAGGAAGGATGCATTCTTTGATAGTAGTTGGGAAATGAAAATCACAAGGACATTAAGCGAAACCTGTCACCTATCCTGCTCCTCCATACTGTAATACCATAATCTCCGAATACCAAACATCCCTTTATGGACCAAAATAGTCTGTTACTTATGCCATGCTTTGCCGTTACAAGAATATGTGCGAAACAGGACACTTTGGGGTCTTCATTAAAGAAGGCCTCCCCTAAACCAGTATACTTTTTATTGTTTGGTGTCTGAGAGGTTCTTATGCTCTGGGAAGACGCACTGTAAGGGATGAAGGCTAGGTCTTTGTTTTGTAAAGTGGGGGGAAATTGGTTATTTAAGGGGGAAAGAACTAGCCTGAAGCCTCCTATGCAGCTGCATTCTCAGGCAGATTTGTTTTTTGGAAAGAATATATGCAGATATTGTGGATTTGGAAATTAATTCCTTTAAAGGGGTCATGGCCTTCCAGCCACTGTGAAGTCTGTATGTACCCCAATAGTATGCATATACCAGTTTGAAGATAGTTTTCTTTTTTGCTGTACTAGGGATTGAACTCAGGGGCGTTCTACCTCCGAGCTATACCCCAGCCCTATTTTTTATTCTTTATTTTGAAATCGAGTCTCACTCATTTGCGGAGTGCCTCACTAGGTAGCTGAGGCTGGCCTCGAACCTGGATCCTCTGGTCTCAGCCTCCCGAATGCTGGGATTACAAGCATGCGCCACCATACCCGGCTTGAAGATAGTTTTCTTATACTTCTTATTATATACACTAATAGGCTGAACTAGAATTGGCACTAATAATTTTACAGTTAGACCTTTTTTTCTGGTATTGGGTATCAAACCCAGGGCCTCACTCATGAAGAGCCTCACATATGCTGGGCAAAGCACTCTACCACTATGCTATACTCCCGGACCACAAGTTAGACTTTTTAGAGTTGGTACTAGTACATGGTAATTAACATAGGAACATAAAGGATGTTGATACTGCAAAAATAATAAATTGAGTAAAAATATATAAGCAGAAACAGTTTATTTTCATTGATGTGTTTAAAAATTGTTAAAAGTTCTTTTTCTTATCAAATAATCCACACATTTCTGATTCATTCCTCTTACCACACACAAAATTCACATTGCAGTAATAAAGTTTTAAAAATATTAATTAGAACCAGGTTTAGTGGTGCATGCCTATAATCCCAGTACTTGGGAGGCTGAGACAAGAGGATTGCAGATTCAAGACCAGCCTCAGCAACTTAGCAAGGCTGTCAGCAACTTAATGAGACCCTGTTTCAAAGCAAAAAAAAAAAAAAAAAATTAAAGTATATATATGCATATATATGTATATTTATATATATAGTAGTACTAGAGATTGAACTCAGAAGCAGCCATTATATATAGTTATATATATAATTATATTGTGGCACTGGGTATTATATATATTATAAGTATATATATATATTAATTAGAATAATTACAATCATTCCTGCCCTGCTGAAATTTCAGTTGAGTGATTTTCACATTTTCAAATTCTTCTATATCTTACTACTTACTATATTATACTACTATTATAGCTTATCTTTTAAAATGTTTCAAATAACAAAGTTAATATGGGATTTAAGATGTATTTTTAAAATCATTCTAAACTTGCCAATTATTATAAAGAAGTATATCAAAGTGATACTACTTAGTAAGCAAAATGAATCTTCAGAAGTGACTAACTTAAAAATTAAGGACTAATATAAAAACATTACTGTTTTTTGCCAAAGTAAAAGCTTAGCTTTATGTTGTCACAGAAAACTCTTCCAAGGCAGGCTTGAAACAAGAGCAGTGCCAAGACATTCAGCTGCCTGCTGGGACTATGTTGTCCCAGGAAATTCTACCACTCAAGGTAAATGCTTGGAAATCAACAGAGGTAAGTTGCTGTTACAGTTTTCTTTTGCTGCTGTAACAAATTATCAAAACTTTTGTGCTTTAAAACAACATAAATTTGAGCCAGGCGTGGTGGTGCACGCTTGTAATCCCAGCATTTGGGAGGCTAAGACTGGAGGATCCGGGTTCACGGCCAGCCTCAGCTACCTAGTGAGGCACTCCACAACTTAGTGAGACCCAGTTTCAAAATAAAGAATAAAAAATAGGGCCGGGGGTGTAGCTCGGAGGTAGAATGCCCCTGAGTTCAATCCCTAGTACCGCAAAAAAAAAAAAAAACCACACACACAAATTTGTTATCTTATGGTTGTGTGGGTTAGAGGTCTGACTCTGGTCTCAGTGGCTGAGATTTTGGTGTCTGCAGACTGCCTTCCTTTCTGTTGCTTGCTTTTCCTGGCTTCCTGTGCTTGAAGAGAAAGTGCTTGTCTTTTTGTGTGTGTGTGTGGGGGGGGGGTACTGGGGACTGAACCCAGGGGCATCCTGTCTCTGAGCTACATCCACAGCCCTAATTTATTTTTTATTTTAAAACAAGGTCTTGCTAGGTTGCTGAGAGTCTTACTAAGTTGCTGAGACTGTCCTTAAACCTGTCATCCTCCTGTTTCAGCCTAGGTTCTGCTTGTCTTCTTACTTTCTTTTTAATGTTTTTGTTATACAAGGTTTAAATATGAATAAGGTCAAATTACCAAAGTTTTCCTTTATGGTTTGTGCCTTTTAAAAAAAACTTAAAATCTTTCTTATCCTAATAAAAATCTCTTTAAGTATTGAGGTCCGTATATCCTCTAAAACTTTACTAATGTGGTATACAGCCGAGGTCTTTATACCCTATGTATAGTCAATATTTAATTTTTTAGTAGCCCATATTTTTCTACTCATTTTAAAAAACTTTATTATGAATTAATTGTAGATTTAGAAATTACAACAATAGTACAGAGTCCTGTGTATCCTTTACCTAGCTTCCCCTAAGTCATATAACTAAAGTACAGTATCAAAGCCAGGAAACAGACATCGCTATGCTAATGTCAACTAGACGTCAGATCTTAATCATGGATTTGTGTATCTAGCACTATACTCAGGTTGCTGAACCATTGAATCCCACAGAAGAAGGTACTAATGCTACTCATTCCACCCTACTTCTGGCCTTATTCTCTGGCAACAACTAGTCTTTTCTCTATCTTTATAGGTGTTTTTTTTTTGTTTTTGTTTTTGTTTTTGTCATTTCTAGAAGGATATAAAATGGAACCAAACAGTATGTAACCTTTTGAGGTTGAGTCTTTTTATTGCTGAGTAGCTTCACATGATAAAGATGTACTAGTTTGTTCAACTATTTACCCTCTGAAGAATATTAAGTATTTCTGGTTTTTAGGTACTTATGAATAAAGCCTGGCCATATACAGATTTTTATGTGTGAAGTTTTCATTATCTGTAGGATAGATGTCCAAGAGTGTAATTGCTAGGCTATACGGTAAGTGCTGCCAAGTTTTGTAAAAAATGTCAAACTAGTTGGGCTTAGTGACTTATGCCTGTAATCCCAGCTTGGGAAGCTGAGACAGGAGGATTGTAGGTTGAAGCCAGCCTCAGCAACTTACCAAGACTCTCAGCAACTTAGCAAGACCTTGTTTCAAAAAATAAAAATGATATTGTTGATTACTTAGGCAATGAGAGTTGCCTAAAAATATATTTTAAATTTTTTAAATAGAAACCTCTTTAACTCTTCTCTTTCTATAAATAAAAGAAAAATTATATTTAGCAGTAAATAAAATTCTTAATAGAGCTTTCAAACCTAAACAGTGCTTTCCTAAGTGATACATTCAAAACTAAGTAAAGCCTTTAAATTATAACAGACATAGGTCAGTTTTCTCTTAATACTATCCAGATTTTTTGTTATTAAATTTGCTAATTAATAAGGCTATTTGTATCTTTTCACCACCTCAAAAGACCTTCTTTTCATGCTTCACAAGATTAAACAATGAGGTTGTGAATTTTTTTTTGGTCTCAGTTGTTTCCATAGCAACAGATAGGGATGCTGTGAAGTAGTTCACACAAAATTAAAGCTGACCAAAACCTTCAGTCTAGTTGTGAGTTCCTAAATTGATACTGATAGAAGATAAATGTTTATTTCCTGCAGTTTCTGCATATTGTTTTGCTAAATGAAGAGTACACAGTTTTTAGCCTTGGGTTTATTTCCATGCCATTTATTATATTTGCAAAAATTTGAACTCATCAAAGTTGTTAGAGAAATGGAAATGATACTGATTCTCATTATGTTAATTCATCATTCCTATCTCTTTGCTGTATCATTGCTTTGTATTTAAAGCTCCTTTTTTATTTTCATTTTTGTGCTTTTATTACTTCTTTTTAAGTTAGAAAATATTTGTTGCAAAAGCTCAAATGACATGAAAGAATCAAGAGCAAAGTATCACTTTACTATGTTTTTTATTTTTTGGTGGTACTGGGGATTGAACCCAGGGGCATTCTACTTTCGAGCTACACCCCTATCCCTATTTTTTATTCTTTATTCTGAAACAGAGCCTCACTAAGTTGTGGAGGGCTGGCTGTGAACCTGTGTTTCTCCTGTCTCAGCCTCCCAAGTACTGGGATCACAAGTGTGCACCAACATGCCCGGCCTCAACACATTTTTTACCTAAATGGAATCATTCAATATGTAGTACTCTGCAGTCTGCTTAGAACTAAGCAATATATCTTGGTTATCTTTCTACATAATAAATGTAATCAGTCATTGTATGTTCCAAAATAGGCTTTGTTCATGAAAGTACATGTTTTAAGCATATTTTATATTAGTAAATATAGCTGTGCTATATAAATTTTGATTTATTGAATCATTCCCTATTGGCAATCATTTAGAAATTTTTTAAGTTTTTGTCTATTAAAAGGCAATATTGAAATGAAAACCTTTCTACATATATTTTTATGATGCTGTCTTGAAAATGGAATTACTGAAAGTTTATAATAGTACTTTTTTTTTTGGAAAGGTACTACCAAATTGTCCTCCCAAAAGTTGTACCAATTTATATCTACTAACAGTATATCAGAATGACTCTTCTTTGCATTTTTTTTTTCTGTCAGTATGAGGGCTAGAAATTTGTTTCAATTTGTTTTTTACAATTATTAACTGTATTGGTATCCTTTGCTCCTTTTCCTATTTGTTTTCTCATCTTTTTCTTACCTCTGTTTGTGGGGATGGGGTGCTGGGGCTCAAACCCAGGGCCTCACCCGTGCAAAACACTCTAAACTAAACTACATCTCTAGTCCCTTTCTAATCAGATTCTAAGAACTGTTTATCTATTGAAGAATTAGCCCATTGTCTGGTTCTTTTTTATTTTTTATTTTATTGGTGCATTGTACTCATACATCTTGATGAAGTTCAAGGTGATAGAGGCATACATGTACACAGAACTCATTGAGTCCTCCCCCAGGTCCCGCCCTATCCCCTCCTCTACCCCTCCTTTCAGTGCTCTGCACAGTGATTGACTTTGATAAGTGTGTGTATGGACATCATGTCCATTGAGATATTCCCCTCTTCCCCCTCCTATCTCCCTCAGTTAGGTCGCCTTCTTCACTCATCTAAGGTTTCTCTTTCTTTGTCTGGAGTCCCTCCTATGTCCTGTTTTCTCCCTAGCTTCCACATATTAGGGAGAACATCCAGTTTTTCACTTTCTATGACTGACTAATCTCCCTTAGCATAATGTTCTCCAGTTCCATCCAGTGCCTCACTAGGTAGCTGAGGCTGGCCTCGAACCCGGATCCTCCGGTCTCAGCCTCCCGAATGCTGGGATTACAAGCGTGAGCCACCACGCCCGGCTTCTGTTGAAATTCTTGATAGTTTCCTTTGCTGCACAGAAGCTCTTCAGTTTAATATAATCCCATATGTTCCTTATTCTAATTTCTTGTGCCTTTGGGGTCTTATTGAGGAAGTTTTACATGTGCCAATGTCTGGTTCTTTACATGTATAGCAATCTTCAGTTTTTCATTGGATTTTTTACTTTATGGCCTTTTTTGGCCTACAGAAGTCTTTAATTTTTATGTAGTCGAATTCACTTTCCTTTACACTTCTAAATTTTAAGTATTCTTAGTCTTTCCTTACTCTGAGCCTTTATAAAAAGTCACCTTGACTTTTTTTTTTAAAAGCAGACTGTATTTTAGAGCCATTTTACAGTCATCGCAAAATTGAGCAGAAGGTACAGAGATTTCTCCATGTACCCTTGGTCCCTCCTACACACAGTCTCCCTCATTACCAACATCCTCTACCAGAGTGGTACATGTGTTGCAACCAGTGAACCTTCAGTGACACATCATAATCACTCAAAGTCTACACTTTACATTAGGGTTCACTCTTGCAGTTTTACATTTTATAGGTTTGGGAAAATTTATAATGACACATATTCACAAATGTAGCACTGTACTAAGTAGTTTCACGCCCCTAAAAATCCTCTGTGCACTGCCTGTAAATCCCTCCTTCTCTCCAGCCCCTAACAACCATTGAGCCTTTTGCTATTTCCAGAGTTTCGCCTTTTTCAGAATGCCATTAGTCTTTAGGAAAATTTAATTTAAGTATACAATGACATGTGGCTAATATAAAAATGGTGATAATATCAAATGCTGGTGAGGATGTGGAGAAATTAGATCATTCATTTATTACTGGTGGAATTGCAAAATAGTCTTAACTTTTTTTTCATAAATCTGAACATGTATCTGCTGTACAACCTAGCAATTATATTTCTCAGCATTATCCCAGAGATATGAAAACTTATATAAAAATTTGTATATAAATATTCACAGCAGAGCCGGGCATGGTGGCGCAAGCTTGTAATCCCAGCATTTGGGAGGCTGAGACCGGAAGATCCGGGTTCGTGGTCAGCCTCAGCTACCTAGTGAGGCACTCCGCAACTTAGTGAGACCCTGTTTCAAAATAAAGAATACAAAATAGGGCTGGGGGTATAACTCAGAGGTAGAATGCCCCTGAGTTCAATCCTCAGTACCACTAAATAAATAAAGAAATAAATATTCACAGCAGCTTTATTTGTAATAGCCAAAATCTAGAAATAACCCATAAGCCCTTTAATGGGTTAAACATACATGCCATAGACACTACTCAGCAATGAGAAGGAAGTAACTGTTGATACACACAACATCTGGACACGTCTTCAGGAATTATGGCCGGTGGAAAAAAAGCCAGCCTCAAAGGTTACACACTGTATGATTATGCCTATATAGCATTCTTTAAGTGTCAAATTTATAGAAATAAAAAACAGATTAGTAGGGACAGTGGAGGATGGGTATTGTTATAGAAGAGCCCCAGTTTCTTCTTAGTTATGATGGAAATGTTCTATAGCTTAACTGTATCAATGTCAGTAGCCCAGATGTGATTAATTTTGTTTTTTCAACTGTCATGTTTTCTGTCAGGACCTGATACTTTTTTATGATGAAGATCCAAAGCCACTTTTGCCAGCAGTACCTCCTTCCATCATCTCTTCAGCTACATGCGTGTCAGAAGGAGAAGGGGAAGTTTGCAACTTCTGGGATGCAGGTAATATTGTTAAGGAATAGGAAATTTACTCAGATCATGAATAAGAATCACCTGGCAGGAATTCAATATAAATAAAAGATTTTATTTTGTGAAATATAGCAGTAGTTGACTTATATAACAGTGAGAGTAAGGGGCAGGATTAGCATGGATCAATTCAGCCCACACATGATCCTATAATCTTATTTTACCATTTGTTTCAGTGGTTTTTTTTTCATTTTTTTCTTCTTCATTGTTTTTGTTTCAAAAATAACTACAAGCCTTCAATCACTCATGAAAGTTTTAAAAAAGAAAATTAATTTTAGTTTCTTATATTCACTTGCTTTTATAAAGAGTTTAGTGTATGATACCTTTCAACACAAGCATTAAATAAAAATGTGAAGTCAAGATATACATAGTATCTATCCCACAAATTGGTTAATCATCTCTTGAATAATTAATATTGGAGAAAGGCACAGTATAAAATTATACAAAACTAGCCTCCAATAAATTATACTATTGAATCCCAGCTGAGCTTGCTGCTGGTCAAGATCCTCTAGGGTTTGATTCCTGATTGAGCCGCTCCATCTTGTCTCTGTTCTCCATTCTTCCTCTCAATTTTCTCAGACAGTAGCATGGAAGGTCTGCCAAAATGAGAATGGAATACTTGATTAGTATTTTTCATCCTTCCTCTATCTTTGCTTTTATATCTGTCCAAGGCATCCTTTCACTTATCACAGAGATGGTTCCTCATGTCTTGAGTTCCATCTTCTCCCTCTTTTTAGATCATGAACCTCAAACTTTCCCCTTATATAGATCCTCAATATCCAAAATACAAAGCCTATAGTGTATTAGTATACATTTATTTTTAAATCTCACATTTATACAGTATTTTTTTTACAAAGAAAACAATGAGAATATTTTAATAAACCACAAAAAAAAAAAAGAAATTGGGGGAGTCTGGTGATATTTATATAAGGATGGCATTCACATGGGTAATTAGTTACAAATGGTTAGAATTTTTAGACAGTTTGCTTGGCATTCTTGTAATACAAATTCAATCAACTGATTCCCAACCCAAAAGCTTGAAAGAAGAGCAGTAAGGAAAACTTTTTTGTATTCTAACATTGCCTAACATTTTTTCCTTCTAACATTTTTAAAAATAGACTTTCTTTTTGAGAGCAGTTTTACATTCACAGCAAAATTGAGAAGAAAGTACTGAGTTCCCATATGCCCCCTACCCCCACACGTATAGCCTCCCCCACCATCAGTATTCCACAGCAGAGTAATACATTCATTCCAAGTCATGAACTTATATTGATTGACACGCCATTATCCCTTTAAATCCACAGTTTACATTAGGGTTCACTATATATTCTATGGGTTTGAGCACATTACATGCATACACTATAGAGTAGTTTCCCTGCCCTACAAATCCTCTGTGCACTGCCTATTCATTCCTCCCTCTCCCAAGCCCTGGCAACCACTGATATTTTTACTGTATCCATAGTTTTTCCTCTTCCAGAATGTCATAGAGTTGGAATCAAACATATGTAGTCTCTTCAGATTGGCTTCTTTCACTTAGTAATATACATTTAAAGTTCCTCCACATCGTTACATGGCTCAACAGCTCATTTCTTTTTAGCGCTGAATAGGATGTTCCACAGTTTATTTATTCATTTACCTACTGTAGGACATCTTGGTTGCTTCCAAGTTTGGGCAATTATGAATAAAGCTGCTTATAAGTATCAGAGGCAGTTTTTTGTGTGAGCAGAAGTTTCCCCCCTAACATTTAATACAAGAGAAATTGAGTATAAATGAGTGTCAGAGGCAACCCGAAAGGGGAAAAGAGTCACAAAACATGTTTCACAAGGAATGTGCCCTCACTTTGGTTGGCCAGGACTGGTTGTAATCAGAGAGGCTTTTCCTGTTTTTAAGTCTTTTCTCCAAACTTTCCTTGACACTGGTCTCAGAGATACCTTGTTAAAATGCAGATCTTAGCATTTCACTTCCCAGCTTAAAAGCTTTCAACAGTTCTCCACTGCCAATAAGATAAGTCTTATTTTTTTATACTGTCAGATAACACTTTCATCATCTGGTCCCAGCCAGTCTTTCTGGTCTCATCACCCAAAACTGCCAAAACTCATGATGCTTTGTGACATTCTATTACTCTTGAAGTTTCTTCTTTTTAGAATGTCTTTGTTCCAGTTCCTTTAGCTGTATAATACATTGCCCTAAAACTTTGTGGTGTGAAAGGAATGTTTATTATGTTCATGGATTCTCTAGGTCAAGAGTGAGGACAGGGCACAGTGGAGATGTTTGTCATCACTCCATGATATACATCTGGGCCCAGCCAGGGAGCCCAGGCAGGGATCGCCTGAGTGCGTGCTCCCTCACGGATCTGACAGTTGCTGCTGACCACCTACTAGGGCCTGGGTTCCTCTCCACAGGAGCCTCTCAGGTGGTCTTTCCATGTGGGCGAGTTTGGGCTTCCTCCCAGCATGGTGGCTGGGTTCCTAGAGTGAGCATTCTGTGGAAGCAAGAGCCTAGTAGACACTGAATAACCTCGAGTCATGACAAACATCTCCACTTTTTGTGGTACTGGGGATCAAACTCAGGGGCATTGGGCATTCTGCCTTTGAGTTTTAGCCCCAGTCCTACTTTATTTTTCATTTTGAAACAGTCTTACTAAATTACTACATGCCGGCCTCAAATGAGCAATCCTCCTGTCTCAACCTCCCAAGTTGTGAGATTACAGGCATGCACCATCATGCCTGTTTTAAATTTATAAATTCTGTAGTAGAGATATGGGAAAAGTCCTGTGGGAACATAGTGAATATAAAGATTTAGTGTTTGTGAGTGGTTTTAGATAGGGACAGCGGGCAGCCCTTTGTTAGCCCTTATTCCCTAGTCCACTTTTCTTTATTGTTTTGAAATGACTGTAACCTAAATAGATCTGTTTAACAACTCTATTCTGTTCCATTGATCCCTTTTTTGTTCCTGGTCTATTTAATTTTGCAATTATTATAATAGCATACCACTGTATTGATGTATTCTATTTTATCTAGTTCTTATATTAATGGTCACTTGGTTTATTTCCATGTTTTTACTATTAAATAAACAGCAACGAAGTAATATCTTTCCTTCTTCTCAAATAAAGTAGGCTTTTATTTATATTTTTTCCATGATTTGATGCAAATTCTGAAGTACATTATTCTGAATTTCTGTTGGTAAATTCTGTCCAGTTCACTAACTTATCCTGTCAACAGATGGTTCTGATTTCCATGTTCTGATTTTGGCAACTTCAGCCCGAGGCAAAAATAAAGTAAGAAAGTTATTCTGGTACAGCATCTTCAGTTCTCCTCTTCTCCCTTGCGTTGTGCTCCCTAGGCACACCGCGATCTGCTGTTCACGCTCTGCACCAGCACTCGGTGTCTGCCTCCCCAGCCCACCCTTTCCTTCAACCTGCAGAGCCCACTCTCTTCAATTGTGTGCTTCTCCTTCCTTGCTTTTCTTATAGTTTTATTACATATGTTTGTACTCTAAATATATTATTTAGTTTCATAGGCTCTTGAACTTTTTATTTTTAATATACTTCTGTTGGTACATTGTAATCACACATCATAGGTTCAGAGTGATAGGAACACACAAGCACACATAGCACTTGGCAAGCTTCCCCGTGGATCTCAGCCCACTTCCTCCCCTTCCCCATACATGATTTTGTATATGTATATAGCATCATTTGAAGTGTTTCTTTCCCTCGAAACCCCCTCTAACACTGCACTGGGTTTTCTCTTCCTTTATCTGCAGTCCCTCTTGTATCCCAGTTTCTCCCTAGCTTCCACGTATGAGAGAAAACGTGACCCTTCACTTTCCGTGACTTGACTGGCTAATCTCACTTAGCATAATATTCTCTAGTTCCATCCATTTTCCTGAGAATTACATAACTTTATCTTTTTTATGACTGAGTAAAATTCCATTGTGTGTGTATAGGACAGTTTGAAATCCATTCATCTGTTGATGAACACCTAGACTGATTCCATGATTTGGCTATTGTGAATTGTGCTGCTATAAACATATATGTGCATGTATCACTATAATATTCTGACTTCAATTTCTTCAGAAAGATACCCAGGAGTGGTATAGCCAGAGCATATGGTGGCTCCATTCCTAATCTTCCGAGGAACTTCCACACTGGTCTCCGTAGTGGCTGCACACTTTGTTGGGTTTGCTGTCCCACCAACAGGGTGTAAGAGTTCTCATTTCCCCACATCCTCACCAGCATTCATTATTGTTTGTATTCATGATGATTGCCATTCTAATTGGGTCATTTGGAGTCTCAGTGTAGTTTTGATTTGCATCTGATTGCTAATGATGTTGAACATTTTTGGTCATTTGTGTGTCTTTTTTTGTGAAGTGTCTACTTTTGTTTAATTGTCCATTTTTATTTGGTTATTTTTTTTTTAGTGGCAATTTTTTAAGTTCTTGAACATTTATTTATTTATTTATTTATTTATTTTGATCTATTTTAGTACTGGGGATCTAACCTAAGGTGTTACACATGCAAGGCAAGTGCTTTACCACTGAGTTACATCCCACCCTCTTGAACTTTTATAAGTGGAATCATTTTGAATTTATCTTCCTGACCTCTTTTTATCACTAAGTGTTATATTTTTAAGATTCATCTCTTTTGTTCTTGCATAGCATTTCATCATATGTATATGTTATTGTGTATTTATTCACTGTCTGTGGAATATGATCATCAGTGCTATGTATCAAGATTTTTTTATTGCAAGCAGTGTGTTTATGAGGTTATTGTATACTTGTATAAGACTTCTGGTTTTCATGAAGAAGTTCTCTAGGGCATATATTTGAGACTGAACTTGCTGTATGGTTAAATATAAACATCTTTAAATTTACTAGGTAATGCCAAATTGTTTTCCAAAGTTCTAGTTGCTCACTAACCCTTGCTGTTGAACATTTTTTGAAAAGTTGACAGTCTAGTGGGTGAGAATTGGTATCTTATTTTTTCTAAAAAGTACTTTTTGGAAAAAGAAATTGAGCATATTTTCATATGTTGAAAAATTTCATAGGTATAATTCATTCATGTTTCCTCATCTGTAAATGTCTGCATATCTTTTGGCCATTTTTCTGTTTAGTTATTTGTTAATTGATTGGTAGTTCTTTATTCTGGAGGTTAAGAACTCTATCTTATAAATTTTTTTCCAGTTCATGATTGGTCTTTTCACTTTGTATGGAGTTTTTGAATAACAGAAGTTCTGAATTTTATGTATGTATGTATATATGTATGTATGTATGCATGCATGCATTTTAGGGTAAGCATGATGGGTTTTATTGGGTGGGTTCACCAGGAGGGTCACAGAGCTGGCTGGTCCTGGAGTGAATAGAGAGAAGGGAAGAGTCATGGTGAGGGAAGAGCATGGTGAGGCTTTTATACTGTCCAGAAATTCCACCGCTCCTTTTGCATAGTAATTTGGGGTGGTTACATTTGGGTTTCGCGCCACTATGTTGAAATTTCTGCTGGTGTCTAAAGCTGCAGTGTAATGACTCCAAGTCTCTGATCACAGTTAGGCAAGGCAATCCCCATATCTCTTCTCAGAAAGGCTTCTCCCTGTCCCATTTCTTTCCTTGCTCTGCTCATCTCTGACTAACTACCTAACATTCCCCCCTCAAGAGCTAGAGGCTCTGAAATCATTTAGGGAACAGGGGCCATAATGGTCCATCTTCTACAGTTTCTTGAGCTTCTGAATTTTAATGGATTAGAATTTTATTCTCTATGTTTTGTATTTTATTTTTTAAAAATTCTTCTTTGTCCTGAGATCATGAAGATAATTTTATGTAGGCTAAAATTTTTTGTAGTTTTGCTTCCTACAACTAAATCTTTAATATAGAATTGATTTTTGCGTATGGTTGGGGTAGGAGTCCAATTGTACTTCTGCGTGGATGGCCAGCTGTCCTAGCATCACTGATGGAAAAGTCTGGCCTTTCCCTGGTGAGCTGCAATGCCATCTGTATCTTAAAGCAGTTCACACATATGCCCTGTTCTGTTTCTGGGCTTTCTATTTTGTTCCATCAGTTATATGAGTATCCCTGCACCAACAAATAGGAAACTTCCAATGTAAAATGGGTTTATCAGGACCCAACTCATCATAAGTTGAAGAACACCTCTCTTTTATCACTACTCCAAAGTGTATCATTTTATAAATTGCATTTTCTGTTTGTTGATGGTGCAAATGAATGGAATTAATTTTTTTGTATATTGATTCTTTAACCAGCAACTTGCTTAACTCTTAGCAATTTTCCTGATTTATCTATGGATTCTTATGCATTCCTTATGTTAAAATTCATGTAGTCTGTGAATGACAGATTTACTTCTTCATTTGCAAATCATGTACTTTGTAGTTCACTTCTGACCTCACCATGGGAGGTGGAACCACTTATATAGTGCTGAATGGAAATGTGGTCATGGGCTTCCTCACCTTGGGCTTCCCATGTCCCTGACTCGTACCCATTAGCCACTGCTTATGAATTGCTCTTGTTTCATATCATAGGCAACTTGCCTTTCAAGATGTGGTTGAACACTGTGTTGCACACCTGCAATCCCAGCTACTCGAGAAACTGAGGTAGGAGGATTGCAAGTTCAAGGCCAGTCTGGGCAGTGCAGCGAGACCCTGTCTCAAAATAATAAATAAAAAAGATAAAAAATTGTTACGGGCTAGGGATGTAGCTCAGTGTTAGAGTGCCCCTGGCTTCAATCCCCAGAACCATGGGCGAGGGTGGGGGGATCTGCCATGTGAATATGCACCTTTAGCAATTGTCTATTAGGAAGATTTTCCTGTTGTCTTTCAGGGACACTTCTGAGTAAGACTGTGATTTATCAATCCTCCACTCTAGGTAGTGCTGGCATACTTGTATATCTTCGTATTTTCAAGAGAATAATTACATTTTGCCACTAAGAGAGGCTCACTGTATCTTTTTGCAGGATCTCCATTCCTAATTTGCTAATAATTTTATCATGACTATATTTTAAATTTTCTCCATTTAGCATCTATAATTTAGTTTTAAGTTTCATTCCTTTGGTGTGTTAATTTTATAAATTAGTTGATTTCTAGATATTAAAATAACCTTGAATTCCTGTAATAAACTCAATTTGGTCATGACATGTTATCTTTTTTATATATTGCTAGATTTGATTTACCAGTATTAGTTTAGGGGTTTTGAATCTATGTCTGTGAGTGAAATAGGGATTGTCTTTTCTCAAATCTTCTTTGTCATCTTTTGATACTGAAGTCATGCTAGACTCAAAAAAAATCAGGAGGTATTTGCTTATTTTCTACTCTGGACTAGTTGTGTAGGGTTATTGGTGAGATAGATAAGGTGTTCTATAAATGCACTAATGGTGCTGCTGGCAGGATTGCAGGCAGGGAAGGTGAACAGGCACCTGGAATACATGCTCTTCCCTCCAGAGACAATGCCTGCCCCTTCAGAAACCTGCCACCAGGTAACTGGCTCTTTCAGCACTCACAGAAGCCCCATCACCTTGGTGAGCCCCTGACTGTTAAAGCTATTCCTGCTGCGTGGCTGGAGCCCACTGAGCAACCATCAGAGTGACCAGGGAAAGAGGATTATCAAAATCACTATACAGAGAATATTCCTGCCTGATTGTTGAGAATCTCCTCCACAATGGATGTCCTCTGGCAAGCCTTTATAGGGACATGAAAGCTGGGTGCAGTGGCACATGCCTTGTAATCCCAGGACTTGGGAGGCCGCCATAGGAGGATGGCAAGTTTGAGGCCAGCTTTGGCAGCTATTGGGACATGAATGCCTTCACATTATTTGCACATCCTGAGAGGTCCTTTCACCAATCTTCTAATCATATTCTTTCCAGGTTCCTAACTAGCACTCATTAGCCACTGCTTATGAATTGCTGTTGCCTTTTGAGATGTGCCACATGGTCAGGTGCTGTGGTGCACACCTGTAATCCCAGCTACTCTGGAGGTTAAGGCAGGAGGATTGCAAGTTCAAGACCGGCCTTGGCAACGTAGAGAGACCCTGTCTCAAAATAAAATTTTAAAAAGATTTAGGGATGTAGCTCAGTGGTAGAGCACCCATGGGTTCAATACCCAGTGCCACAGGGGGTGGGGGAAGACGTGCCATCTGAAGATGTACCATTAGCATTGTCTGCTATGCAGATTTTTTTTTTTTTTTTTTTTTTTTTTTTGGTGCTGGAGATTGAGCCCAGGGGCATTCCTCCGAGCTATACCCCCAGCCCTATTTTTTATTCTTGATTTGGAAACAGGGCCTCACTAAGTAGCTGAGGCTGGCCTCGAACCTGAATCCTCTGGTCTCAGCCTCCCAAGTAATTACAAGAGTGCGCCACGATGCCCAGCTTGCTAGGCAGATTTTTCTATTGTCTTTCTGGGGCACTTCTGAGTGGGACTGTGATTTAGCAGTCCTCTACTCTGGGCAGTGCTGGCATACTTGCAGATTCACTATAACCCAATCCTATACTTATCTCTGTTAACTAGCAGTAGGGATTTCTCCGTGAATCTATTGATGTAAGTGGAGGGCAGAACAGTAACAGAGCAGGAGCAGGTACCATGGAGTCGGAGCCACCTGCTTGTTTTGTTTGCATGGGCCTCCTGAACTGGCTTCACCTGGTCTCATATATGCCAATTTAATATGACAATGGAATGCTGCTGTATATGTCCAATTTTGTTTTGTGACTCAGACAACACTCATTACATGAGGATACATAGTCAGTTGGTGTCTTGAGTCAGGCATTCAGTCTCCAGCCAGGCTCGGTAGGAAGCTGAAAGTTGCTTTTCAAATGGATAATAATCATAGAAGAAGGCATGGCGTTGCCCCAAGACCTGAGGGGTCAGCTCTGTGATTTCCCTACTGGGCTTGTGAGAGGCTTCCGTGAGCGTCTCTGTCTGCTGCAGGCACTTGCAATACCTGGGCTCTGCTGGTTATGTGGCATGGGTGTCAGCACAGCTCATCATGTAGCCTGGATCTGCTGCAGAGCCTTTTCTTGCTTTGGTTCTCATTCACAATGGGCAGTAACTATTGAGAGCAGCACCCCCATGTCCGCCAAGATTCAGAGAGGCCCATGTTTATTGTGTTCTTTCTTTATGTTGGCTCACTCAAGGTGCATACAATTTACCTCTCACTTTTGAGGAGATATCTTGCCATTCTCCAGACCACTGAATACTCTAAAATGTCACAGATGGGGTAGGTCCTTTGCCAGGACTTCTCTCCTCCCTTCTGCTGCATGTAGCACCATGAGTGCTTGGTACTTGCTGCATTCGTCCAGTTAGCATTGTATCATCAGTGCGCTGGGCCAGTGTGATATTCTGTGGGACAGACAGCAAGAAGAGCCAGGTCTCTTTGGCTTCTATTAAAAGACATGGCAGAGCTGACAGAGCTGTGAGGCAAGATTAAAAAGGCATATACTGTTGTCCCTGCGACATGAAGAGTGTTTATAATTACTTATTTTTTTCAGAGACATAGAAATTTATTTAGGAAAGTAGGAAATATACATTCAAGGGAGAATGTGGGCCAGCCCAAAAGTGAGAGATCTTTGGGAGCGCAAGGCTCTTCTTTTCTAGGGGACTTCATGATGGGGGGCAGGAGGTATGTGATGATGAGCCCAGTCCAGTAGTCACAAGGTGATATGTATGTTTAATAATAAAAGATTATTTACAACTCCAGGCTTATAGCTATATACCAGATGCCAGGGGCTGTGTTGGTTTGCTCTAGTAAAAATACCACAACTAGAACTATAGCTGTGTTGGGCATCATCACCTGGTTGTATCTACAATCATTGACAGTGATCCCCCACATCCATCCAGCTGTTCAGAAAAACAGGCTATGGACACTGGAGGATGGTAAGAATCACTACCCTACAACATGCACATCTTCCATGGTGGCACTAATCTCTGCAGTTTCTCTAGAGAGATTGGGATGTGCGTAATTATAGGGGTTTCTACTTGGTTCCTCTGACCATAATATCCTGTCCTCTGTGGGTGGCGGAACCACTGGGACCGTGGAAATAACTAGAGATGGGCCTGTGGTTTTATAAGACCTGTATAAGGTGAATCCCAGACTGACCTCCTGTGTCACCTGATTTTCATAAATTCCTACTGTGATCAGTAGACTTAAATTGACATTGTTGGAGCTCCAGAAGTTAATATCAGTTTAGAGGCAGTACCTAATAAGACCTAGAAATTCTGTGTTTCTCTTTCTAAATACAGTTGTTGTGGCTTCAGGTACCTCTAGGGAAAGCTTGGGAAGATTTACTATATACATCTGTGGTTGCATTATAGGCTTCTTTCTTAAAGGGAATCAAAGCTTTTGGCTCTGGGGATGGCTTAGGTTTAGAAATCAGTAAGAGGCATGAATCCCCCATGATGACAGTAGTTACATTTCTACCTTTGTATATCAAGCGGCACGTAGGAGGCTGCCCATCTATTTCCTATAGATCGTGATTCATTAACTATTACTATACTTTCTTGCAAAGAAACAAAACCGGTATCATTGCATCCCTCTTGGCTTACTATGAACTTTTTTAAAAAAATCAGCCCCCAGCCGGGTGTGGCAGCACACACTTGTAATCCCAGTACTTGGGAGGCTGAGACTGGAGGATCCGGGTTCGAGGCCAGCCTGAGCTCCTTAGTGACACTCTCTGCAACTTAGTGAGACCCTGTTTCAAAATAAAGAATAAAAATAGGACTGGGGGCTGGGGGTGTAGCTCGGAGGTAAAATGCCCCTGGGTTCAATCCCCAGTACCACAAAAAAAAAAAAAAAAAAAAAAAAAAAAAAATCAGCACCCATCGCCAGTGGAACTCTGTCTCCATCTTCTCTACTTATTTTTTCTAGAGCACTTCTCAGCATCTGGCTTACGGTATAACTTAGCTGTCTATCAGAAGACATATATTTGGGCCACACTCAGGTATCACAGTGAATCTGACATTAGTGTGGCAATGGCTTTGGCCTTGCTCTTTGGTCACACCTGGGTCGTGTAGTGCTAGTTGTGGTGCAGTTGCACGCAGTTTGCGTGTGTTGCTCTTGGATTGGGTGCTTTTACTAATGTCTTCTATTTTGAGGATAGTTGTTACATGCATCCACATTTCCTGAAAGTGTCTTCTTTTTTTTTTTTTTTTTTTTTGTGCAGTACTAGGGATAGAACCCAGAGACATTCTACCTTTGAGTTACAACCCCAGCCCTATTTTTTATTGTTTATTTTGAAACAGTGTCTCACTAAGTTGGGGAGGGCCTCACTAAGTAGCTGAGGCTGGCCGAGAACCTGTGTTCCTCCTGTCTCAGCCTCCCAAGTACTGGAATTACAAGCATGCATCACCACGCCTGGTTCTGAAAGTGTCTTTATATCAATCATCAGAGCATCACAAAGCATGCCTGGGGTTGTAGGATACACTGTCAAAATTTGAGATGTTATCGACATAGTGACTATATAATGTGGTTGGTATTAAGAAGTCAAATTAAACCCCTTTTAAACTTAATGTTTTTCTTTTTTTACTTTAAAATGGGAAAGCATGGTTCTTTCCAGAAAAAATGGACATAAATAAACTTAATCTAAGTTGGCAGGGTTTTTTGTTTTTGTTTTTTTTATCAAAATGACTGTGATCTCTCAGGTGTAGAAATCCCAAGTTGACTTTTTATTTGACTAAAACAAATAGCTCTATATTTATTACTAAGAGTGAATAAATTATTTACCCACAAAATTTACCAAATGCCTCCTAATGTTCTAGGCACTGTGCCAACTGCCAGACATCTTGTGGTGAACAGGAGCCCTGCCTTGCTGCAGCTTTCTTGCTAGTGGAAGAAGCAGAGCTAATCAGGTGCAGTCAGACAAATGGGGTATCAGGATGAGGAGGACACAGCACACAGGAGGGACTCAGCCCTGCCTTGGGAGGTCAGAGAGGCTTTCTGGAGAAAGTAGTGTTGAGGATGGGACTAGAGGGCTGGATAATGATTAGAGCAATGGCCAACACTGATACTGCATGTGCTGGGTATACTTTTAAATGTACACATGTAACCCATTTGATTTTCATAACCATCTTATTAGATGAAGGAAATCCATGGAGTGTTTGGATAACTTGTCCAAGGTCACAGCACTAGGCAGTGGCTGAGTCAGGATTTGCACCAAGCTAGTCTGGTCCCAGAGCCTATGCTGATATGTTTCTAACCTTCTGACTGAGATTCATAGACGGGAATATCTTTTGCATCATGACTCGGCGCGCACACATGTGCACATCCCTGAAACAAGACTCCTAGTTTCACAAAACAGTATTTATTGACAATGTACACTGATCAATTTTGTCAGTTTTACTTGTTAAAAATTTATATATGACGCACAAAATTGATTTCACACAAAGTATGAGGTAGTTCATGATACTCTTTTGCCTGCTCCTCAGATTGAGCCAAGCCAAGTGAGGAGAGAAGAAACTCCCAGGCAGAGGGCAAATCGTGTAAGGCTGGGGTGGGGAACAAGAGGGCAGGGCTGGAGCCAGCTGGCAGGTTTGAGGAACTGGAGGTGTTAGTGGGGTGTTAGGACTAAGTGATGGCAAGAGGGGACCAAATGAAGTCAGAGAGGTGAGCAAGGTCTCGAAAAGGACAGCAAAAGGGAGCACAGTGAATAATTATGCCAGGATAATGAGTAAACCAGAAGCTTCCTGGACAAAGTGGCATGAATGTCCAGTCTCCTCATAAGCCATGATGAGGAGTTTTCCATTGAGACCAAAAAAAACAATGGGAAGCCTTTGAGGTGCTGGGTGCAAAAGCATGATACACCAGACCCTTGCTTCAGGATGATGGCTGTGGGTGCATTCTAAGGAAAGGGCTGGAGGTGAGCAAGTTAGAGCAGTCAGATAAGCTCTGGCCTGTGTTGGCCTCTGCTCACCAGCTTTGCCTTTCCCTAGCTTCTTCCCTTCCCAAGTGAAGTCCAGCACTGGATGCTGAACTGCTTCCCAAGCACCATGCTCCTGCACTCCTGCGCTTTGCACTGGCCTTGTCCTCCGCTGGGAAGGCCTCCCGTGCCTCCACACCCCCCATTTCTACTCATTTTTCTGAATCTCACTCATAGGGGTTCAGCAAAGATGTCACTTCTTCCAGGACATGTTCTCTGATATGCCAAAGGTAGGACACTGCCATTCCTCCCTGAGTTCTCGGGGCTCTCCAGGCCTGCCTCAGATGGGCCATTGCCCAATCTTCCTCCACTGTCAGATCAATTAGATTAAAATGCTTTGAGAGCAAAGCCGTGTCTTGTTCACCATTAGCATCTCCGCTTCTAATCCAGTGCCTAACATGTAGTAAATGCTGCATTAAATGTTGGCCAAATAAACAGCATTTGAAACGTGCCTAAATAGAATACAGCCATTCTCCCGGTGCTCTTCCCATGTGGTTTTTTGTTTTTGTCGCAGTTTTGGCGGGAAGAGCAGCCTGAGCGGCCCAGTGGGAGTACTCGAGCTTGCTGCTATGTCTTACTGCAGTAGTCACCTCTAAAGCTCTGTAGGACTTTCATCATCCCTAGTCGACACTTGTTACATTAGCTAAAGGAGAGAGTGCTCAAAACTCACAGAATTAGAACTAATGTTAGCAGACATAGTGAGAGGGGGCACATGGGATGTGGCATGGGCCTAGGTAGCATTGATTTAGCTTTTCCTTTCAGATCATTGCAAGTCTAGTCTGAGACCAAGGCCTATCTTTGATGTGTCAGAAGCCCAGAGATGCACCATCAGTTTCCCCCCATTTCCTAGATGTTGGTAGGTTTGGGGAGGCTTAGAAGGAGGAACAGCTGGCAAGCCGTGAGGGGCAGTCTTCATGGTGAGTTAAAAGAGGTAGGCTGAGGCAGAGCCAAGGGCTGCCGGGGAGCTGGAGGAGCCTCCCAAGGCCAGCAGGGAATACACTGTTACTGCTCAGGCTTGAGTTGTGGGCATGGTATTTTCAAACCATGACTTTTAGTGTGCCAAAATGAATATCCATATTTTTCTATAATTTAAGATAATCTTAAATTCCCTCATGGCAGAAAATATACCCTTGGTTATTGTAATTTTTTTTTTTAGTCATTTCTGTCTTGAACTCAAATCAATTTGGGATTTCCCTTTCTCCCTCATCCTCTCGAGGATGGTGTCAAAGTTTCAGGAACCTGTTTTGGCATTGTGGGTTTTTCAGGGATGGGGGTATCTGGTCTTTAGTTGTCAGGCATCTCTTCACACTGAGGCCTACTGAGAAGAATCTGCTTGCCTTGGTCTTGAGTTATCTACCTCTTTCTCTTTCTCCTTCCTGTGTCTGTTGGTATCTTAGCAGCACTGACCTGGTCTTAAGTTGTTAGGCCATGCAGTCTACAACTTCTTTGTCCCCATCCTGAGGCCGTTTCACTCAGTCACCCTCTCTCAACTTATTCTCCAACCCCCAGGAAGCACTGTTGGAATCTCACCGACATCTCACCTAGCAGGGAACCCCAAGTGGTTGACCCAGATGTTCTCTTCCTAGACCACCTAATTGCCATAGCTTTTCTATTCTTTCTATCTGGTTCAGCTGCCAGGTGAAGAGGGGTAGGGAAATTTTGAAACATTGTGCACTCTTCTAGGATCCACTGGAAAAAAGTAGAAATCATCTTCACCTTCAAAAAGAGAACAATATGAGAGAGGGAATTTTTTTCTCTGTTCTGATCACCACTGAACACTCAGGAGCTAGAACAGCGGCTAGCTAATAGTAGGTCTCCTATTAGAGAATTAGTATGGTGGATGACTAGTCCTTCTCCAGTCTCCCCAGCTCCCAGTCCTGGAGAGGCCTGGGATGCAAGACCTCCCTCACCTGCATCCATCTCTTGGTGCCGCTTCTGTTAATCTGCTCCTTCAGAGAACTCTTAAGTCTGGGGTAGAGTTTAGAGTTGGGGGCAGTGAGTACAAGCTAAGCCAATGTTCTTCCCAAATTTTCCTTTGTTACAAGTTAATCTTGTTTTTAATTGAAATCTCATCTCTAGACCCATCATGCATCTTCTTGGGCAGTGGTGGCTTCATTAGGTGACTGTGATTGGGAAAGGACCTGGGGATTCAGTGACGTGTGGAGCTGTGGGGAAGGGGACTATATCTGGTAATATTTCACTCATCCTCCTCTCACCTCTGCATCTCCAGTTACTAGAACCCAGTGCTTCGTTGCTTTTCAATTCATCCTTCCTTGTTGAATTGAATAGTGAATGGGCTAGAAACTGGTAAGACTTTGAAGAGAGAGGAACAGAAGCTTGGGAATGACTTGAGGATAAAGATGGACTGGGATGTAGAGAAGGAACATTCAGTATTGAGTCCTATTAAATGAGGCCACCTAATTTGTTAATTTTGATACTATAAAGACTCTTGAAGCCGGGCGTGGTGGCGCACGCTTGTAATCCCAGCATTCGGGAGGCTGAGACCGGAGGATCCGGGTTCGTGGCCAGCCTCAGCTACCTAGTGAGGCACTCCACAACTTAGTGAGACCCGGTTTCAAAATAAAGAATAAAAAAAAATGGGGCTGGGGGTGTAACTCAGAGGTAGAATGCCCCTGACTTCAATCCCCAGTACCGCAAAAAAAAAAAAAAAAAAAAAAAAAGACTCTTGAAAAAAAAGACTGTTGCTATTGTATTTATTGATTGGCAGTATGGTAAGTGTTCTTTAAATGCCAATTTAGTAAACAAACTCTCTAAACTATAGGGGGAAACCAGAAATTGTTCAGCTTACTATAAACATAAACCAAAATAACTATCAACAATTAGATGTTAATTGCAAAATAGTCATAAAATTCCAGGAGGAAAGATTGAGAGATTATAGTTTAGTTCAACAAATACTGACTGAGTCGCTTTGTGTGCCAGGCACTGTGGCAGGTGTGGTAAGCATGGCAGACTGCCCTCAGGGAGCTTCTGTTCTGGTGAAGGTAACAGGTAAATAAATAAAATAGTTACAGATTGTAACACATGCCACAAAGGAAATAAGCAGGCAGCTTCATAAAGTGAAAGTGATCACAAGCGTCAGCTTTAGTTGACAGAACCTTGGAAGGAGCATGCCAAACAGAGGGAGCAACAGGTGGGGAGGTGTCTGATTTGTTCTGGAATGCAGCAAATGAGAGGAGGCTGGTATGAGAAGAGATGAGAGGGAGATCGGCAGGGCCATGTCTTGTGGTGTGTGAGTTACCAGAGGATTCGGGGCTGAATTCTGAGTGTAGTGGGAACACTTGAAGCAGAGGAAAATCAGATTTATATTTACTTGGTTATATGTAGGGGTTAGTGAATAGGGAAGGGTGGCGGGAGCTGAAGCAGAGGTCGGGGAAGCTGTGTTGTATTGACTGTCAGGTGACGACAGCCGAGGACAGAGGCAGTGGCTGTGGAGGAAAGCAGGCACATGGAGATCTGCTGCAGAACGCCGTCCTTAGGATTTCCCAGTGATGGAAACAACGCTGCCTCCTCTGCCTTTGGGGCCGCTTACTCTAAGAGCTGTGCTTTGGATGTGTTGCATTTGAGGTGCCTATGAGACCTCCATTTAAAATCCTGTATTTACTCTTCTGAATTGACAACCAGAACCTAAGATAACTAAATCAGAATTTAGACAGTTGCCTTTATTATTTCTTTAATCAGAATCTCTCTTTGAAAAACCCAGGTTTTAAAAATTCTAACTGTACTTTCTGCATAGTGGTGTGTGTCTACTATGCATTTCAGAAATAAAAGCATTTTGTTACTATTAAAAACAAAACAAGCCGGGCGTGGTGGTGCACGCTTGTAATCCCAGCATTCGGGAGGCTGAGACCGGAGAATTCAGGTTCGAGGCCAGCCTCAGTTACCTAGTGAGGCACCCCGCAACTTAGTGAGACTCATTTTCAAAATAAAGAATAGAAAATAGGGCTTGGGGGTATAGCTCGGAGGTAGAACGCCCTTGAGTTCAATCCTAATACCGCAAAAAAAAAAAAAAAAAGAAAAAACAAGCCAGGTGTGGTGGTGCACACTTGTAATCCCAGTACTTGGGAGGCTGAGACTGGAGGATCTGGGTTTGCGGCCAGCCTCAGCTACTTAGTGAGGCCCTGTTTCAAAAAATGAATAAAAAATAGGGCTGGGGGTGTAGCTTGGAGGTAGAATGCCCCTGGGTTCCATCTCTAGTACCAGAAAAAAAAAAAAAAAACCCTATACACAATAAACCTTGAATGTACATCATCACAAACATGCCCAGCCTCTCAATAAAATTCTGGGAAAAATCTAGTAGCTGACCTTTTGCTGTTGTTGCTAATTATAGTTTAGAATGTTCATGCTACTGCTTCATTCTCCCTGAAGTTAGCAGTTTTAACAAAATAACACTTGATTTTTTCCTCATCATATTACTAGTGTCCCTACAGCAGAGTATGGATACTTTTAGAGGATGTGTCAGTCAGCTTTCCATCATTGTAATATCTGAAATTACCAACTTATAAAGAGACAAGGTTTATTTTTGACTCATAGCCTTGGAGATTTCAGCCCATGATTGGTTGGCTCTTGTGCTTCTGGGCCTGTGGCAGAGCAGCACATTGTCATGGGAGTACACGGTAGAGCAAAACCACTCACTTTATGGCAGTGACCTAAAGACCACGCACTAGACCCCACCTCCTAAAGGTCCCACCTCCCAATAGCACCTCCCTGGGGACCCAGCCTTTGGGAGACATCAACATCCAAACAATAACAGAACTAGGCAAAGTAGACAGTGAAGGAGCTAGTTCCTGACAGGTTGATTTGGCTCGTGTAAATGCTTTTTTTTTTCTTTTGTAAAGATTTTGGGGTGTGTGTGTGTGTGTGTGTGTGTGTGTGTGTGTGTGTGTGTAATATGATAGCACCATTGTACTACTAAGGTACTCTAGAAGCACCTAGAGAATTCCGCCACAGGTGTTTCTTTTGTATCTTTGGATCAGCAGGCAATGTGGCAAAATGACAAGCAAAGGGCTATAGCAATTATAAATCTTGATAAGCAAGGGTTATAGCAATTACAGAGCTCAATTGTGGTTCTTGCCAAGGTCAAATGCTTTGAATAAATGTAGATTAAAAGATGTTTTCCTTCCTGGTAGGCATTTAATTCATTTAACTTAGAAAAGAAAAACCCAGAAAGGAATACTTATTACTTGATAATGATAGTTGCCAGTCCTTTGCTACCTATTATAAACTTGGAAAAGCTTTTTCTGACATTCTCAATTGCTACATGTGGCAGTTCCGTGATAATTAATATCTTAACTGCCATCTCTCTCTGTACCTTGGACTCTTGTCATCCCCTGCCTGGGATGTCTAGTACCTTTGTTAGTAATCGCCTTGCCTGAGCCTCAGTCCTGTCTGTCATCTTGTCACTTGCTCTTCAGAACAGCCTTTCCTGACTTCTTACATTTCCAGAAGTGTGGACAACACTCTGCAGGTTCTCCTGCTATATTAAGACAAACAAATAAACAAACCTAAATTCTGGATAAAAGATACTTTTTAGTAAATTGTTGAGAATGCTAAAGGAAATTTCTAAAGGCAAAACACAATAAAAATAAACCTAAAAGTTGGCAACCGATTGGAACAGAAAGCTATATGAATGTAAACAAATAAAAAGGCAAGTTTCTTTGAAGGCAAATGCTGGTATCAGCATCACAGACCGAAAAGTAAGCCTTGAGCCAGAAGCAGGGGCCAGATGCAGGGCTCAAACTTCTGCCTTAAACTGGAGCTCTCTAGGGGGATCAACTGGCTGCAGGTCAGTAACCCCATGTCTTTAGATAAACACAGATTGTCTCGGAGGAAAACATACTCTTTGTGGACCCCCAGGATTCTTACAGATTAACTTCAGGCCAACATGATGTCATAATTAATGATCACCAAAAAGATAAGGAAATAAGGCCAGGTATGGGTGGCAGTGGCGTACACCCATAATCCCAGTATTTGGTAGGCCAAGACAGAAGGATTGCAGATTTGAACCCAACATTTGGTAATTTAAGGAGACTATGCTTCAAAATAAATAAATAAAAAAAAAGAGCCAGGGGTGTAACTTAGAGGTAGAACACCCTGGGTTCAATCCCCAGTTACGCCCCCCCCCCCACACACCAAAGTAAATAAATCTGCATAAGTGAGAGTCTATGAAGATAACAGCTTTAGCCTCCAGGGACTTCAGATAGGAATTATTAGCTGCAGAATATTAAGCAGCTCAGTATGAAATGTTTGAAGAAAATAATATGGAATCAATAAGCAACAGATAACTAGACAGATTTAAGAATAACCAGTGAAGCTGGGCGTGGTGGTGCGCTTGTAATCCCAGCATTTGGGAGGCCGAGATGGGAGGATCCAGGTTCGAGGCCAGCCTCAGCTACCTAGTGAGGCACTCTGCAACATGGTGAGACCCTGTTTCAAAATAAAGAATAAAAAATAGGTCTGGAGGTGTAGCTCAGAGGTAGAATGCTGTTGGCTTCCATCCCCAGTTCTGAAAAAAAAAAAAAAAAAAAAAAAAAACCACAGTGAAAACTTTCAGAAAGGAAAAATAAAGTTAAAAGTAAAAACTTAGTAAATTTGGATGAGTTAAACAATAGATTACATAAAACTGAAGTGAGAATTAGTTACCTAGAATGTGTATCAGAAGAAATTTCCTGGAAAGCAGCAAAGAAGCGGAGGAGATAGAAATACTAAAGAAAAGTTAAAAGACACAAATAATAAATGAATTATAGCATACCCAATAGAAGTTCCAGAGAGAATATAAGTAGAAAGGGAGACATCATTTGATAAGATAATGGGAGATCATTTTTCCAGAAGAGATGAAAGATACTAACCCAAAGATACAAGTAGCACAATATATACCAGCCTGGGGTAAGTAAGTTGAAAAATGGCAAACTCAACATATCATGGTAAGGCCAAAGCCACAGAGAGAAAGGAAGAATGAAAGAATAATAAGTAAACAACAGACCTCTCAACAGCCATCCAGGAGGCCTGGATGGAGCAGCATCTTCTGTATGTTCACAGAAAATACCTGTCAACCTAAAAGCATGGCATCTTTTAAAAACTGGGCAAGGATTTTTTCAAAACAAGACTTTAAAAATGAGCAGAACCTGAGTGACCACCACAGACACTTACTAAAGGAACTAAAGTAAACATATATTTCAGGAAGAAAGAATTGATTCCAAAAGGAAGTTCTGAGATGCAAGAAAGAATGGTGAGCCAAGAAATTGGTAAGTACTAGATAAATCCAAACAAATGTAGTCTGTACAAAATAATTATATCTCAGACAGCAGATGTCCTGTTTCTGAGCAAGGACCTTCATAGTGTATGCAGTGAGTTAAAAATGGGTGGTGTTGAAAGGGGCAAGGAGACTTTTAACTCAGAAGTGTGCCCAGGGCCACACCATGGAAAAGGAAGGTGACAAGCACAGGATGGGGCCACATCTCCATGTGTGTTTGGGCAGAAGATAGGTCAGGCCCCTGGATTCTCTGACATGGACACCACAGAAACAAAAGCATCAATCATCTGGGGGTAGGAGACACTGCTGGAGCATTTGAAGAATTCCAAGCAATATGTCCCTTAAACAGAAATGGCCTTGCCTGACATTACTAAGGCAGAAGGGGCACACAGGATTACAGGTCGGCTGTATGTGTGTGACTGCTAATGGTGCTTTTGCCAACTCATGAGAAGGACTAAGAGAAAGGAGACATACCATTGGCACAAATTCGTACACTTATCATAAGGCTTAAGGTAGTTAAAAACAAAAACCACAGATTAAAAAAAGTAATTATAACATCTAATTTATGGTGCTAGAAAAAGAAATGAACTGCTAGGTAACAATAACATGTAGCTAAGGGGGGAGGGGCAAGGTAGAGTTAAAGGATTTTAAAGCCTCTGAAGGTAGGTTAATTTACTAACTTTAGATTCTGTGAGGCTGCATATGTGTATTAGGATGTTAAAATGAAACTCTTCCTGCCACTCTTGCTTTAGGTGCTAATAATAAAACAGATAGCAGATATCAAATTCATATGTGAATATCTTTAAAGGAAATGGATAAAAACATACTCAGGACTCTTGAGCACCCCCTCCCTACACACACACACACACACACACACAGTTTGCAAATATTATAAAAGGACAGTGTTGTGGAAGAATAAGTGTCTGATAAGGAGATAAGTGGTGAGTTTTCTTGGGAAAGAGCTATTATCACACCATGAATCTCATTTCCCCCTCCAACATGGGGCAGCAGTTGGAAGGCTGTTACTCCCTAACTCTACCCCAGTGAGAGAGGCTTTGAAATATGTTCCCTGGAGTTGCAGACTCCAAAGACTAGTGCCTGACTCCTGCCAGAATTATAGTCAGGATCCTGCTCTGGCCTGGGAGAACAGTCACTTTAGTGAGGAAGTCACAGAGGCCTGATGAATGGGGACTGGCTGGTGCCCCTAGAAGTGGCCAGAACAAGGGCGACATGGATGTGGGTTAGGCAGGAGAGAGCGCCATCATGGTCCTCTTCAGTCTCGTGCAGCGAGGCTGCTTGGAAGACCAAAGACATCGGCAGAAAGACACTAGAGTCTGAGAGGAAGGTGCCACCAGTCGCTCCCTGGAATAGACAGGCATCCAACCCAGACCTCAGAGTCATCCCTGACTCCTCCCTGCTCTAGGTCGGTTCTGCCTTCAGAATACATCTGGAGTCAGAGCACCTCTATTGCTGTCGTCCAGGTCCTGGCCCACTGTTCCTGCCTCTCTCTCCTTCCCCCATGGCCTTTTTTCTCCCATTTTTTCTAGCTTCTTGCTCCTTCTGCCACAGCCATGTTAGACCCCTTGCTGTTCTTGGAACATGTCAAGCACTCTCCTGCCTGCAGGCTCTGCAGTGATTCTTCTGACTGGAACACTTTGCCTCCTACTACTCCAAGTGGTTTTTCTCTCACCTTCTTTGTTTTACTGCTCAAATGTCACTGATCACCCTTTACAAAACAGTAGTACTGTCCCCACCACCTCTTTCTCCAGCTTGCTCATTCCCTGCTCTGCTCTCTTTATCCCCATAGCTGCTTTTTTTTTTTTTTTTTTTTTTTTTTGCAGTACTGGGGATCGAACCCAGAGACATTCTACCTCTGAGCTATACCCGCAGCCCGACTTTTTAGTCTTTATTTTGAAATAGGGTCTCACTAAGTTGCGGAGGGCCTCACTAAATAGCTGAGACTGTCTGTGAACCTGGATCCTCCGGTCTCAGCCTCCCAAGTACTGGGATTACAAGCGTGCTCCACTATGCCAGGCCCCCATAACTGCTTTATTTTCCTCCATAGAAGTTATCACTATCTGACTTACTATATATAAAGCCTTGTTTAATTATTCATTTCTTCTTCCCCCACTATATGATATAAGCCCTAAGAGGGCAAACAGTTTGTCTTTTTGTTCACTTTTTTATTTTTTGCTCCTAGAAGTCTGTGTGACATACTGCCTAATAAATGTTGAGTGAATGAATATATGAAATGAAAGGCATAGAGAGAGGGATTAGTCAATCTTAAATGTCACAGAATTGTCTAAGACACAAGACTGAAAATTTTCCATTGGTTCTAGCAATTAAGAGGTCAGTGATGGCCTCACAAAGGAAGGACAGCATTAGTTGGGAGGTAGGAATGGAAGTCAAATTACAGTGTTTTGAGGAGTTCAACAGCAAAGGAGGAAGTGAGTTTAATGGGAAAAGTTATTTGTGTGTGTGTGTGTGTTTGGGTGAGTGGAGCAGGAGAAAGATGAAACACAACAGCCAGAGGAGCCTAGGGAAGAAGTATTCACAACGAAAGAGACTATCCTCAAAAAGTTAAAAATAGAACTCCCATATGGCCCAGCAATCCCACTTCTGAGTATCTATCCCAAGGAAATGAGGTCAGTGTGTTGAAGAGATGCCTGTGTTCCCATGTTCATGGCAGCAGCATTCGCAGTAGCCAAGATACCAAAGCAACCCAAGCACTCATCAGTGGATGAATGGGTAAAGAAAATGGGACGTGTGTACACGTGGAGCACCGCTGAGCGTCAACGTGAAGGAATTTGGTCGCTTGCAACAACATGGATGGACCTGGAGGATAATATGTTAAGTGAGATCAGAGAGGCACAAAAAGACAAATACTGCATGCTTCCACTCATGTATGTCATCTTAAAAAGCAAACTCAAAAGCAGAGAATAGAGTGGCATTTCCTCAGAGATGGGGATAAAGTGTGAGATATTGGTCAAAAGGTAAAATGTTCCAATTAGACAGGAGGAATAAGTTCTGGTGGTCCATTGGCCAGCATGACAACTGTAGAAAATAATTATGTATTACAATACTTGAAAATTGCTTTAGGGAGTGGGTCTTCAATCTTTATCCCAAAATGATTAGTATGTGAAGTGATTATCTTCATTTAATCATTAATTAGCTTCATTTAATCTTTTCACAATGTATACAAATACCAAAACATCACATTTATGCCATAAATATATATAATTCTTATTTGTCAATTATACCTTGGATATGATGAGGAAGTATAAAATGGAAGACTGGGTACCTTTGTGGGCTAGGGAGAGAAAACTAATAAAGAGGAATATGAAGACAAGAAAGAAAAGAGCTGAATTGAGTGGGTGCTTCAGTGACAGGTGGCAGGGCAGGCCTGTACGGACTTGAGATGGAAGGGTTCTTGAACCTGGATACAGAAGGGAGGAGGTAGGGAATAGCTGTGGACATGGTTTGGTTGGTTAGCAGGAGGAGGAGAAGCTGAAGCAGGGTAGTTTAAAAGCCTCTCTTTCTTTGGTGACTGGAGATCATCAACTAAAAGAGGAGAAAGGTCATGTTGACAGAGGTCCTCGAGGAGAGCGGTGGGCGAGCATGCCGCAGAAGGTTCTGTGGGCACTCTTGAGGCCCCAGATGCCCTAGGGACCAGGAAGTTACAGGCGTGGATTCTCTCTAGCAGCAGCCAGTCACCCCATCCCAAGGTGCTAGATACAAATGAAAATTTGGGAGGAGGAGAGAGTTGGAATAAGTTGAGCCAGGCCTGGATTATCCCATGTTAGGGAACTGTGTAGTTCTGGGCTCCACAGGGAGCACTAGAGAGCTCTCACGGTGAGAGACAGAGGCCTCCCTCAAAAGGAGGCAGCAGCAATCAACAGATACTTACTTGAGCACGACAGAGGCCAGGCGAGGGAGGGACAGACAGGTGTCATTTTTACCTCTGATCTAACAGCCTTGCGAGCCATGCCCCTGAGCAGCAGGGGAAGACTTGCCCCATGAGCATATCAAAGTGCACCTGTGGGTGAGGGTAGGGAGGAAAGTAAAGGAGCAGGCCACAGAGCCTGAAAGCACAGAGGCAGACAGCACGTGATGTATGGGGACTCTTTCAGGTACAGCATGGCCGAGTGTAATGAGGCAGGTAATGAGAGACCGGAGAGAGCTGGGACTCTGATTAGGTGTCATGTTAGACCTTCTCGTGCTATCTGCCTCTCTCTTAACCCTCACTTCCACCTTTTTTCTCCCTTTGATCTCTGTGCTCAATCTTTAAATAATTTCTCTGTACCTTTCTTCTAGTTCCCAATTTTCTGCTCTCCAATTTATTTTAAAATTTGGGTTGTTTTTGTTTTTCAGTTTTAGAAATTGTACTTGGATTTTTATCAAACCTGCTTGGTTTTGTTTTTGATTTTGATTTTGTAATCTCTTATTCCTTGTTCATCTTTCAGGAAGATTTCTTTAGCCACATTAAGTATACATGTGGTTATTTTATATTCTGTATATCATAATTCCAGTGTCTAAAAGACTTCACTGGTCTAAATCTGCCTTTTGTATCCTTAGGCACAGTGCATAGCTCGTGGTTCATTCTCAAAATATGTATTACAGGAATGAAAATATGTGAAAGGTGATAGAGTAACAAAACTAAACAAAATACAAATAAGTTTCAGTATATAGTACTGTAAGTCATACAATAGAAATATAAGCAAAGTGCTATAAGAACAAAGACCATACATACTGTCTCTGTTGGGTGGGACGAGAAATGGACTGTGTCATCTTTGGTATTCAGTAATATTTAAAGTTTTAATAGGTGTCTTCTTGGCTCACTTTGAATAATAGAATAGTCACACTTGCCGGGCGTGGTGGCACACGCTTGTAATCCCAGCATTCGGGAGGCTGAGACCGGAGGATCCGAGTTCGAGGCCAGCCTCAGCTACCTAGTGAGGCACTCCACAACTTAGTGAGACCCAGTTTCAAAATAAAGAATAAAAAATAGGACTGGGGGTGTATCTCGGAGGTAGAATGCCCCTGAGTTCAATCCCCAGTACCGAAAAAAAAAAAAAGAATAGTCACGCTTTGTGAGAAATAACACTTCATTTGAATTAATGACAATATTTAAAGGTTTGTTAGAGCATTATAGACTTGGATGTGATTTTTACTCTGTGTTGAAGTAAAAAAAAGTTTATTATTGGTCTGTATACCTAATGGGAAAAATGTTTGAGAATTTTATCATTTTTCTTCATTATGTTTCTTCTTTTATCATCAGCTTGCCACAGCACCCAGTTCTCTGGGTCTTAAATACCACATGCTAAGAATGGACAGGCACAGGAGCATGCCTCATGCCTGAGTTCTATAAATAGAGAATTTCTAGGGGAAGGGAGAGCACTGGGCTGTCAGGCTCCCATCTGCTTCTGTCAGGACCATGTCCGTAACTCCTCATAACACCACTCTTTCAGATTGTTTCCTAACAACAACCCCAGTACCTAGATAGTGTTGACTGTGGGCTGGGCACTGTTTCAAGCATTTTATATATTTAATTCATGTCTGAATTAAGTCTCTGACCCAGTTTAGCTTAAATTTTCACTCTTCTAGAGTCATTTTGAGGATGGGTGTGGTGGTCAGCAGCACTTGTGCCTTCAGACACCTGTTTGTTTCGCTGGGCCTGGAGTGTGCTCATAGCACAGGGCGAGCTCTCGTGCACCAGAGACCAGGTTCCAGCTAACCCCAGCCGAAGACACAGGAAGCCTTGAAGTGGACAGGGAGCACCAGCCTCACAAAGACAATTCGGCCTCAGTTCTTAAAACTATAGTCCTATTGAGAAAAATTATGGTTTTTATCATTGGAGAAACCTTAGCTGTGGTATAAAATATAATGAACACTCTGCGCCTTTTTTACAGTCCATTCATTATGATCCATTTGCATAGCATGAAAGTCGATAACTGTCTCACTTCAAGAGGTGCCTGAAGTGAGTGCTTTTTTAAAAAATCACCTTTATGTGGGTCTATATCTCTTTACCTATGAGAAACATTAAAGCATTATCTGACATTTACATTTAAAGAAGTAGTAAAATATTATTGATATTTCATAGCTTCATTTTTCAAATTTTATTTTAACACAGTATAAATACTATAGTTAAATGTAATAATATATGATGAAATTCTCAGGACCAATAACTGTATACACATACTTTTAATGCAGATCATAAGGAGATTATAGCTGTCCAACTTATTTTGAATATATAGGGTTTCATGCATGTACCACAAGAAAAATATATTAAGACTTTCATGTCACACATGTTATTTAAATTTCATATTTGATATCCATTTTAGCTTAGTGGCTTGTCTATTTTAAACCAAAATATTAATGAGCAATTTAGATCAACCCCCTATATTAATAATTCATAACTGTGGCCTCTTAGTAAAAATGACTTTATTATTATCTTTGAATCTTATTTCCTTTTATTAACTTAATTACTAGAGTAAAAGCTCCTTTGGTTACACATTTTTAAGCTACAGAAAGACATATTTTGGATCTATCTTTCGTCACACTTGCCAGCTCTCTCCTTTGTAGCTGTAATTGGATCCTATGTGTCAGACCAACAAGAGAACAGAGTACAGCAATAGCTCTGCTGGAACATAACACCCATTATTAGAGTCACAGTAACGAATGCAGAATAATATACAATGATTATAGTACCTGAAACAAGGCAGGGGAATTACTGAAAAATGAAGAAGAGATACCATTGTGGAATGTTTCTATGTGTAGACAAAGTCTCTTAACTCAGAACCACACCTGAAGTTCTGTTTCAATAGATTTTGTTATCATTTGTAAACTGACAAAACCATTCTTAGTACCTCTAACAGCATAGCTATCCTCTTTTGACCTTGGGCTCAAAGCATAGAGATGTTTTGCTGGGTTTTTGGTTTTAGGGCATTTTCATGAACATCTGTGTTTAAATTTGTAGCCTGATATCTTACATAGAAAAGAAGGAAGCTTCTTCCTAAAGGATAACTATCAAATATACCCAAACCAGCTTTAATAAGACTCATGTTCCAGGATCCTGTTTTGCATTAACCAAGTATATTGGCAGGTATAGAAGCACTCTATAATAAAGAAAACTGGTGCAGTCTCATAATTTAATACTGAGCTTCCCATCCAGAAGTCAGCTGGATAGATACTCAAGAACAAAGCTCTGACATTCAGGTTTAAGTGGAAAGAAAATGAGAAACCAGATATAGCAAGCCAAGCAAATTAATTCACTCTGTACTCCTCTCTGCTTTTTCAGTGGAATTCAGTGAAATTCTCTGCCAGAAAATGTTGGGAAGCCCTCCTGAAACAAATGCTCTAGTATTTACTGAGTATATATTTGTGTGTTTGTGCTCAAACATAGAAAGGCAGTATTTGTTGCTCTTGCCCTTCAGATCCCCTCACGTTCCTGTGGGCTCTAGAAAATTTTCCATGAATTGTTGTCCATTCTTTATGTGTGTTCAAGAAATGTCTATTCCAAATCCCTCTTCCCGGGAAGAGACAAACAGGCTCAGATACATAGGCCAGCTGTGTACTCACTCAACCCAATCCCCCCCCCACACACACTGCCATGCCCTGCATCTCTAAAAGCAGCATCAAGGACAAATGGAGTGACCCCGAGGAGAGACTGAGCCACTTCACAGTTGGGGACACATGCATGTCAAGCCATCAGAAGAATTTAATAAAGAAGAACTTGGGGCAGCTGGACCTTCCATGCTCTTTTGCTCCTCTTTTGCTTCCCTAGTGAAAAAGAACGTTGGTTAGAATTCAGGACTCTGAGATCCTAGTCATGGTTCTACCCTTTAAGTGCTGTGTGACCCTGAGTGAGTTACTTCATCTCTGGATGTCTCCAGTTCTCATGTGCCTTGCCACTGGACTGAATTAGGACATCTTCTCCCACCTCCTCTTTCTCTGCAGTTGAGTTTTGTTGTTGTTATTGTTATTTTTGTTTTGTTTTTTCTGTCAGTGCTGCAGATGGAACCCAGGGCTTTGCGCATACTAGGCAAGCGCTCTGCCACTGAGCTACATCCCCAGTCTTTTGAGTTCATTTTAATGATAACTAAGATAACTTAGATTATCCAGATAATGTTTACTGAACAAACTTCTATCAAATGACTGTGACATACTCGCTAGTCACCTGTGGACTGAGCAAGGTGAACAGGATTTATGCCCTTAGGAGTTTGCAATATACTAGAGGAGACAGATTTATAAACAAAAAATCGTAAGTTGTAAACAACAAGTTTGTTTACTGCTGTGTTGCCAGAGCTTAGAATAGTGCCTTGACACATCTTTGTACTAATACATGTTCATCAAGTGATGAATATTATTTGAAATTGGTGAAAAATGTGAGTACTCACTTTATATTTATTATGCAATAGTGAAGAAAACAAGAATTCATATTAACTTGGAGGATAAAAAAAATTCACATAAGAGGTAGTGTTTGAATTAGGCCTTAAAGAACGGAATTGGTTTTGATGGAGAAGGGTGGAGGAGAAAGATACTAGGCTGAAAGAACAGCATGAGCAGAACCACAGAGGCATGAAGAGGAACGTTCAGCTAAGGGACGCCAGCCGGGAAGGTGGAGATCAGTCAGTTCATTGTAAGGAGAGGGAAGAAAATTTCAGGCCAAAAGAGCAGCTTGAGTGAAGGTTAAGTGCTAAGAAGGGGCATGGAAGTTGAAGAACCAAAAGAAGTAGAGCTGGATCATGCAGCTTTGGGAGAATAGTGGTACAAGATAAGACAAAAGAGGTAAATGGAAACGAATTTGTGTAGAGCCTTGTAAACAGCATTAAGTAGCTTGGAGAAGTTACTGGAGAGAAATGGCATCTGATTTTCATTTTAGAAAGGCCACTCTGGCTGGGCTGTGTGCAGTGAACTAAGGGGGCAAATGGGAGACTCTCAGAGGCTGTGGTAGCAATCAGAAATCCAAAATAACCCAGTGGCTGGGAAGTTGATGGTCCTATCAACAGAGGTAAGCAAACACCCAAGGATTAGGAGACTAGAGAATGGTAAGACCTCACTGTACAGAGAAATGGATATTTGTGGCTAGAACTCAGCACAGGTCAGGTCAGGACTAAAGATTAAAATGTGTGAATTACTTGCCTACAGATAATAGCCCTGGTTCTAGTATAAGTATGGTAATAGGTGATATCATCCTGGGAGATTTGTAGAGGCAGAAGAAAAAAGGGTCAAGACATAGATTGTCTGCATTTCAGAGGAAAGAGCCATGGAAAAATATTGAGAAGATTGCTTGGAAAGATGGAGGGAGGTCCAGCAAAGTTCAGTTGAGGCAGCTAAGGAATGACTTTCAAAGAAATTATCTTAAATTGCAACTTCAGCCAGGCATGGTGGCACACACCTATAATCCTAGTACTTAGGAGGCGGAGACAGGAAGATTGCAGGTTTATGGCCAGCCTCAGCAACTTTGCGAGGCCCTTTACAATTTAGCGAGACCCTGTTTCAAAATAAAATAGGGCTGGGGGTGTAGTTCAGAGGTAGAATTCCCCTGGGTTCAATCCCCAGTACTGTAAACAAGCAAACAAATAAATAGGGCTGGGCATGTAGCTTAGAGGTGGAATGGCCCTGGATTCAATACACAGTGCCAAAAAAACAAAACAAAACAAAAAAACCCTGCCACTTCATTCTTCTCTATCAATCCTGCCTGTCAGTCAAGAGGTCAACAGCCCTGGCTCTGCAGATTTAGTTTCTCCACTCTGCCACACACTTCACACTCATAACACGAAATCACTTTCCACCTGCTCTGCCAGGGCCACACAGGACTTTGTTTGCACCTTCATTTCTTTGCTGAAGTTGCTCCACTTACCTGGGCTCCTCGCCATCTTTCTTCTCTCACCTGTGTACTTCTCATCTTTCTAGCTTACCTTAGCACCGCTTTCAGAAGACTTTTTGAACTTCTTATACATCTTTGTGCCTCTAAATGTAACGCAGTGCCAAAATTTGTAGTTGTTTAGTACTTGTTTTAAACCTTGGAGTCTGAATTACTTCATTGGTCTCCTAGTTGGTTTCCTCATTTCTGTTCTCTCCAACCCTAGAGCATTCTGGATAGAGATACAGCAGTGATTTTCCTAAAGCACTGTATCAGCCAGAGTTATAGTTTAGCTCTTTATTGAGGTATAATAATCATTTAGTAAACTACACATATTTAAAGTATATATATTTCTTCTTTAACTTGTGGAAACTGGAAGTATGTTTTCTGAGGTTACAAATTTTTTAGAGTTTCTAAGTATATTGTTAACTTATTTCTAATTCAATTCCATTGTTCAGAGAACTTAATATAAACCCTCAGGCTTTTAAAGCTTGTTGAGATTTATGTCCTATCTTGGTGAACAGATCATGTGGACTTATAAACTTACCCAAAAAATGTGTATCCTGGCATGGTTAGGTGTGGTGCTTGTAAATATACATTAGGTCAAGATTGTTGATAATGTTAAGTGTCAGATTCCTCCCAATACTTTGTTTTATCAATTCCTAAGAGAAAGATGTTACTATCTCCAACTATAAGTTAGATTTGTGCAGCTATTTCTTAAAATCTATCAGGTTTTGCTTCACATAATTCGAGTCTCTGTTATTAGACATATATACATTTATAATGATAATATCCTCTAGATTACCAGACCTTTTATTGTTATAGAATATGCTTTTTAATCTCTACTAATACTCCTTGTCTTTAAGTCTATTTTATTAGATAGTAGTATAGCCACCCAGCTTCCTTTTGCATGGTATAACTTTTTAAAGTCTTTTATTCTCAACCTGTATGTAATTTTGTTTTATTTAAGCATTGGTTTAAGGGGTTCTTTTTATTTTTTTAGGTGCTGAGGATGGAACCCAGGGGACTTCTACCTCTGGGCTATACCCCCAGACCTATTTTATTTTTTTGCGGTACTGGGGATTGAACCCAGGGGCATTCTACCTCCGAGCTATAACCCCAGCCCTATTTTTTATTCTTTTTTTTTTTTTTTTTTTTTTCGGCACTGGGGATTGAACTCAGGGGCATTGAACTCCGAGCTACACCCCCAGCCCTATTTTTTATTCTTTATTTTGAAACCGGGTCTCACTAAGTCGTGGAGTGCCTCACTAGGTAGCTGAGGCTGGCCTCGAACCCGGATCCTCCGGTCTCAGCCTCCCGAATGCTGGGATTACAAGTGTGCGCCACCACGCCTGGCTTATTTTTTATTCTTTATTTTGAAACAGGGTCTCACTAAGTTGCGGAGAGCCTCACTAGATAGCTGAGTCTGGCTGCAAACCCAGATCCTCTGGTCTCAGCCTCCCAAATGCTGAGATTACAAGCGTGCACCACCACACCTGGCTGTAATTTTGTTTTAAAAGTATGTCTCTTGTAGACAGCATGTAATTGTATCTTTTTTATACAATCTCAAATAATATAGTGGTTTTTATAAAAAAAAAAAAAAAAACAAATAAAATATTGGTTTCTTTTGGTACTGGGGATTGAACCCAGGGGTATTATTTTTTATTTTGAAACAGGGTCTTGTTAAGTTGCTGAGAGTCTCACTAAGTTGCTAAGGCTGGCCTAGAACCTGTGATCTTCCTATCCCATCCTCAAAGAATATATCTTTTAATTGCATTTACTGTAACTATTGAAATGGTTGGCTTCAGGTGTGCTGTTTCACTATTACTTTCTACTTGTCCAATCCATGTTTTGTTCCTCTATTCCAACCTGCCTGCCTTCTTTTAGGCTTATTTATTTATTTATTTATTTTAGAATCCCATTTTATCTGTTAGCCTTCTCAGTTATACCTCTTTGGATTAATTTTAGTGGTTTCTCTAAGGACTAAATTATATATCCTTAAGTATTCACAGGCTGTTTAGAGTTAATATTGTATCACCACTTTATACAAAGCATAAGAATGTTACAGTAAACTGAGTACAGTGGCACACACTTATAGTCCCAATACTTGGGCCGCTGGGACAGGAGGATCACAGGTTAGATACCAGTCTTAGCAATGTAGTGAGAGTTTGTTTCAAAGTAGAAATTAAAAAGGGCTAGCGGTGTAGCTCAGAGGTACAACACCCTTGAGTTCAAGCCCTAGAGTACACACACACACACACACACACACACACACACACACACACACACACACATCACAATAATAAAGGTCTGTTTACCACTCCAGCATTTATGCTATAATTGTCATGTTACTTATCTTTACTTGTATTAAAACACTCTGCACATTGTGTTATAATTTTAAATGGTTACATATATTTTTAAAGAAAGGAGAAAAAGCAGTCTTTTGCATTTACCTATACATTTCCATTTCTGCCATCCTTTATTCCTTCTCAGAGATTCAACTTCCTATGTGGCATAATTTCTCTTCAGAAATACTTCCTTTAATAAGTAGTTCAGGTCATAAAGGCCTGCTGGCAATTCATTCTCTTAGTTTTTGTTTATCTTACAATGTTTTATCTTTCCTTCAATTTCGAAGGATACTATTGCTGGATTTAGGATTCTACATTCACAGTTTTCTCTCTCTCTCCCTTCCATTTCTTTCCTTTCCTTTTTCCTGCATTATATTTCAAAGCAGATGTCATTCCATTATTTTTCTGCCTCCATTTACCTGATGAAAAGTCAGCCTCATTCCTGTCATCTTCCCTTGTATGTAAAGTGCCATCTTTCTCTGGGTACTTTCAAGATTCCTGCTTATGTTTGGTTATCAGCAGTTTGCCATCACGGTCAAACTATTAGTAGTTGGTAGTAGGTATGGTTTCTTTGTGGCTGGCTTTTTTTTTTACCAGGACTTGCTCCCTTACTTTCCAGTGCCGTGGTAGTTTCAAACTCTGTCCTCTGGTTCTTCAAGCCAGTAAGACTTAGTTTAGCCTCGTTTGCACCACCCAGTGTAGACTGCCTAGCACCCAGATGATTAACTGGGGACACAGGAGACTCACACAGTGCTCTTCTTTATGCCAAGTCTTGAACTCTTCTGGTTTGTGCATGCTTTTGGTAACTGTCCTCTGCCTTCAGGTGGTTGGTATTTGTATATTGTCTAGAGGTTCTTGCTGTTATCCATAGGAGAGTTGGTGAAATAGAAATAACCCTACCACTACCACAAAAATATAATATGCTTAATATAAAGAATGTTGATTAGGTGTCCAAAGCTAAAAAGGCAAAAAGACAATATCCAGACATCATGGAGGTATCAGCTTGAGGGATAAGCTGCCAGCCCCAAGGCTGGGGGAGCAAAGGGGAAGAGGTTGGAATCACTAAAATTTAGAAGCTGAGAAGAAGGTCTCTGCAGGACAGTGAGTGAAAGCTCTGTGATCCAGGCCTCTTAGGAGGAGGTGCTGGTTACTAATGGTGTATGTAAAGCTGCTCCTGTAAGCATTAGGAAAATGCAAGTGGGAAAGAACTTGCAGGCAGTGTAAAGGAGCAAGGCAAAGGTGACACTCCCAGGAGCAGAGGCAGATCCTTTCCCTTGCTCTAGCCTCCTGCCTCCCTGTAGCACCTCATGTTGGCAGAACCTAACAGAAAATTAACTGGCAAAACAGAAATGTGGTTTGTGGTGTCCCACAAAGCAGAGCATAGAAGGGTGAAGGTATAAAGCCAAGAGACAGTAGCTTAACTCACAGCCCCTCCATTGGCTGCTCTGCATCCATAAACATTCTCCTACAGATATTTGAATTGTCCAAGCAACAAAAATAACTCCCTTTCTGCCTACCAAGATGCAGCTATCTTTTGTGCAAATGAAGATCCTCTCCCCCAAAATAAGCTGTAAAGTCTTCTGACTTCCAAGGTCCTGCTCCTCCAGTTCCTAGAACCTTGTGGAGTTCTTTGGTGAACAGTGGCCTCCTTTGCATTGGCTTCGCTTCACCAGGTCCCTTGGGTTCTACTGCTTCTACTCCTTCCTCAACTTCTCCTCTTCTGAAATTTTGTTGACATCTCCTATCTTTTGTTGTCCTCCCCTCTCTTCTCCTTTGTTCTAGTTCCTCTTGTACTTTTATACCTTTTTATTACCCCTTCTGTCATTTCAGTGGGTTTGGGGGAGAGGATAAATAAATACATTTTGTAGCAGATAATGTTGCTGCCCCAGTCCATGTTCTCTTGGCTTATCGGAGTATAGCTATAGTTTGGTGACAAGTTCCTATATACACCAGGAGTGCCTGTGTGTCTCTACTTCTGCCAGCGTTCTTGTGGGGCCCTAAGACTTGTTACGTCTAAGTTAGCAGGGCAGCTGGAAGGGCCAGGCATGCATGCTTCAGGGCTAGTTAGTCCTCAGCAAGTGAGGACAAGAGTCATTGAAAGATATTCTATTCCCTGAGCCAGAAGGATGATTCTAAGGCACCCGGCAGGATTGAATCTCATTTACTCACAATGATGGTGCTCATTAAGACACTCTTGATTAACATTTTTTCTTTGAACTTTGCCATTCTCACACTTGTGCTTCTTAGGATCACTGGCCAAATCAACTATCTGCTTCCAAGCCTTTTTCTTAGTCTGCTAAGAAACTAACACATGTTCAAATTGTTATGTTATATATTATTTGTGTTCATTCATTTATTGAAAAATTGAAATGTTTCAGATGTTGTGAAACTGAACTTGTAACTTGTATTATTAGTTATTTGTAAATGTTTATCATATATATATTTGTATGGGTATGTATGCAGATATGTATATATATGTACCTACATATGTATCTATATAACTCATACCCAATAGTAAGTTCACTGACAGTAGAAATATGACTTCTACTTATGTTACCCTCCAGAGTCTTAATACAGTCAGTCCAGTGAAAATAGTAGGAACCAACAAGTGTTTCTTGGTTGATCATTCATATTTTCAGATTTCACATACAGTATACATTAGTGTACACAGAATCAACATATAAAGCTGATACTACATCATTTACAAATTAAGGAATAGTTAAAATTTTTAAAGTTCTTTTATTGGTGCATTATAGTTTCACATCATAATGTAAATCATGTTGACAATGACATACATGCACACTTGGTGCCCATTTCCCCTCTTCCCAATACAGAGTACTGAGATTGATGTTGGCATATTCACATATGAACACATAGTCGATGGTATATTTCCATGAATGAACCTCAGTCTTCTTCTTCCCCTTCCCTTAGACCACCTCCCTGGCTCCACTGAGGTTTCTCCTCCATTATCTGGAGTCCCTCTGGTATCCCAGTTACTCTCTAGCTTCCGCATATTAGAGAAAACATATGCCCCTTCACTTTCTGTGACTGGCTAATCTCACTTAACAGTATGTTCTCCAGGTCCTTCCATTTTCTTTCAAATGACATAATTTTGTTCTTTATTGCTGAGTAGAATTCCATTGTGTGTATTTCCCATAATTTTGTAATCCATTCATCTGTGGGTGGACACCTAGGTTGGTTCCATAATTTGGCTATTGTGATTGTGCTGTGGGAATAGCTAAATTTAGCAAACAATTGAGTATCTCTCGTGTGCAAATTTATGATGTAGGCATAAGGGTAGAATGCAAGAACTTTCTATGGTGTGTGATGAGCACTATATAGCATATAATTAAGTAGAAAATTAGTTTATAGAAATATTTTATTATTCCAAAGAAGAGAGGGATTAGGATGGAGTGGTAGGTAGACTGTGGGTGGGTAATATTATTTGAGATGGCTCTTATAGGATTGATAGGATGTAAGTAGCTGGGGAAGAGGCATACATTCCAGTGTCGGTGTGCAGGGTAAGAAGTCAATAGTGATGGTGATCGAAAGACCTGTGTTCACAAGGAGATAGAGCAAAGGGGCCAAATGCACAGTGCAGGTGAGTGAGGTAAAGAAAGGCCCACATCTCCTGTTGAGTAGCAATAGTGGATAAGCAATGGCCTTTAAAACCTTTAGACTTGCTGATGCAAGAGGGAGTGTTTGAAGGACTTTTGAATATAAACTACAAATGACTAAAATAGTGATTAAGAATTGAAGAAGATCAATAGAGTATGTTGCAGAGGATGAATGGGAAGGGACCAAGGCCAGCGCCAAAGAAATGCAGTACAGTTTACTCTCCAGAAGCTCCAGGACTCTTCAGCTTTTATTTAAGTAAACACTTTGTTCTTTGAGATATACATTTTAAGTCATTAATTTATCATCAGGCTTCTTAGATCCTAGTGTTTGATTCATTTAAAAATTTACCATTTTTAGCCAGGCACAATGGTGCATGCCTGTAGTCCCAGTACTTTGGAGACTGAGACAGGAGGATCGTGGGTTTGAAGCCAGCCTCAGCTACTTAGTAAGACCTGTTTGCAAATAAAAATAAAATAGGGCTGGGGTGTATCTCAGAGGTAGCATTTCCCTGGGTTCAGTCTCCAGCACCCCCCCCCCCAGCACAAATTTACCATTTTTAACAAAACTCTGAGCAACCAGAAGATTGTGGTAGTCCTCTTGGGCTATTGGAAAAGGAGGTAAAAGAAATAGAATTACTCCAGTCTGATTTGTTTCATTGAATCTTAAGGTTTTGTTCAATTTTAAATTTCTATATATAAAATAGCAGCTATCCAATAACTTCATACATCCCAATTTTGAGGTTTAGATTGAGTGTCCTTATGAATATTTTCATCAGAAAGTCATTGTCATTCTGAGCCAGACCCAGTACCATATGCCTGTAATCCCAGTACTTGGGGGGCTGAGACAGGAGGATCGCAGGTTTGAGGCCAGCCTCAGCAACTTAGCAAAACCGTTTAAAAATAAAAACAGTTGGGAAGGTAGCTCAGAGGCAGATGCTGCTGGGTTCAGTCCTCAGCAGAAGGGAGGGAGGAGAGGAAGGCTGGCCTAGTTTACATACTGCTAAATTTTACGATGATTTTATTACATATAGAGCAAGACATTTTTATTTTTTTCTCATGTCAAATGAAATGCAATAGAAAATATTTAACAAAAATTCACCTTTAAGGAATGCTTTTATGTCAATATAGTAATATACACACGTACTTTGGGGTACATAAATAATCTAGTTTCCTGCTGGGAAATGCTTTAGTAATTTTTTTTAACTAGAGATTGAACTCAGTAGCATTCTACCTCCACACTACATTCCAACCCTTTTTTATTTTTCATTTTGAAACAGGGTTTCACCAAGTTGCAAAGGGTCATGCTGAGTTGCTGAGGCTTGCCTGGAGCCTGCGATTCTCCTCTTAGCCTTCCAACTACTGGGATTATAGGTATGCACCACTGCACTCGGCTGCATTAGTAATTTTAACAAAGTCTTTTACCTATTAAATCTAACTGGGCCATATGCAAATGAGGAATGTTTTAGAAGAGGTTATTTTCATCTACCAATTTTCTGTTTTCTTTATCATTATTAAGTCATTAAACCATATTCAAGTTAGAAAAACAAAGCTATTAATTTATCTTTAATTCTCGTACCCCAGTTTTTCATTTCACACAACAGCCTTGAGCATATCCTCTAGGACTGCACCATGAGGTGCTGGGACACAAAGACAACTCCTGCGGAGGTCTTCTCAAGGAGGCCAGTGCCAGGAAGGGCAGGACTTGTGATGGATGAAACCTTGTCATGACTCACAGACATGAACAGAATACGGCAAGAGAGACAGGGATGGGGTGGAGCAAGGAAAGAAGAGGGCTGGGGCAAGCTTCAGGGAGAAAATGATACTCGAGTTGAGTTTTAAAAGATGGAAAGATGTGCCAGGCGTGGTGGCACAAGCTTGTAATCCCAGTACTTGGGAGGTTGAGACGGGAGGATCACAGGTTCACAGCCAGCCTCAGCAATATAGTGAGTCCCTGTTTCAAAATAAAGAATAAAATAGGGTTGGGGGTGTAGCTCAGAGGTAGAATGCCCCTGGGTTCCATCCTCAGTACCACAAAAGGAAAAAAAAGATGGCAAGATGAAAAAAGTAGGCTTCCTAGTAGAGGTAGAAATATGAGGTTCTTGAATTGTCTAATTCTTGGTATATGCCAGCAGCTTTTTTTCCTAACCTCCAACTATGGGTGAAATTGGGAGGGAAGGATCTTAGTGTCAGAGAAGATTTGCTTTTCTTTAAATAACCCAGCGCCTGCGCGTGATGGTGAGAGCACATGAACGTGCGTTGTGCGGTACATTGTTGCATACTTCATGACACACACACTTGAGAGCGACCCCTCTTCATGTGGGATCATCCTTCTTTTGCCCTCTCTCACCTAGTTACATTTTAATTTCATGAACTCAATTTCTTAAAAATACTTTTTTTTTCCTGTATCCAGGTTGAGATGAAATGATTTGAGAGCAAGCCCTAGGACTGAGTATTGATAGCAGTTTGCTTCTAGAAATTCAGACCAGGCCCCTATCTTGGACCCAGGAGACATGCCTAGGTCCATGCCACTTTAAACTTCAGTTTCTTACAGCTGCTTCAGCCTTTCTGTTTGTAATAGTGTGTGTGTCATTTATATCCTAGGCTGTGTTCTAGGTGCTTTGGTGATTTTAAAGGCTAGAATGGACAGAGATATGTGAACTGGCAGAACTTACAACTTTGTAATTGCCACAACAGTACTGAAAGATTATTTCTTTTCTTCCACAAAGACAAAGGATTTATTGAAATGATGCTGCTACCTGAAGCACTGTGTTTCTTCGGTATACCTCTTCTAGACACTGAGGGGGAGGGACTTTTCTCATCTCAGGGGAAGGCTTTTCTGTAGCTGAGGTTTCTGTAAGGATAGACCACTATGATGTAGCATATTTTCTCTAATTTATCTTGTAAAAGATGAAGGCTTGAAGGTACTAAAAATATAGTGGTTTCAAAGACTAGATAAGTGGGTGAAGGGAGAAATATTTAAAGACAAGTTATTTGAAGCTTCCCTTGCCTTGTTTTAGTGAGGAGAGAGGAGAAGGCAGCCACCAAATGACTAAGGCATCAATTATAGCTTGGATGTGCTTTAAATAGAATATAGAATCATAGTAAGAAAACAGAGGACTAAATAAGGAAGAATTCTGTTAGGGTATTAAAAACTTTTATTAAATTGGCAGTGGTTTTGAAATAGGGTAGTTCTAGTTTTGTTTTTTATTATAGTTCTTATTTGTTCTTTTACAGATGCTATACCTACTCCCTCAGGGGGAAAAAAATCTGTGCAGACAAATGTGAGTTTGGACAAGAGATCAGACAACACCATTGCAAATACTGTACCAGGAAAACCCTTACAAATGCCTCAGGAAAAGGAAACCACAAAACATTTTGGAACATTGACAGCTTTACCAGCATTTTGGTCTTTGAGTAAAGAAAATTTTATCAGCTCCAATTTGAGGATATCAGAATCAGATTCTACCTTCTGTAACCAGTCCTCTGTAGAGACACTCTATGTCTCTCCCTCATTCAAAACATTTAACCCAGCAAAGGAGACTGTAATCAACAAGGACCTTCAGAAGCCAGAGCAGGCAAGCACTATCCAGACACAGGATGCAGACCTCAAGACCCTGACCACCTGGGGTGAGTCTACCAGTTAAACACACACGCACACACGCACACACACACTCTCTCTCTCTTTTGAAACATTCTTTTACTTTTCTCTGATTTCTATCTCCTTTTTTGGTCCCCTCTTTTCACTCTTTACCAGTGGTATTAAAATATAAATACCATAGAGGTACTTATCAGCTGAGGATGTGCCCCTTTTATTAAAGGGCTAATAGATTAACTTATCATTGTGCGTTACAAGTATTTGATTGAATATATGAATATATTAGCCATAAGTTCTGAGTAATTTTAGTGTAGACAAACTAGATGTAACTAGAATTAACTAAGAACTTTCTATTATTTAGGTTACTTATTAAGAGATATATGAAAAAGCTGGTCATGGTAGCGTATGCTTTTAATCCCAGTACATGGGAGGCTAAGACAGGAGGATCACAGGTTCTCAGCCAGCCTCAGCTACTTAGTGAGGCCCTCCACAAATTAGTGAGACCCTCTCTCAAAATGAAGAATAAAAAACAGAGCTGGGGGGCCGGGCGTGGTGGCGCACGCTTGTAATCCCAGCATTTGGGAGGCTGAGACCGGAGGATCCGGGTTCGCGGCCAGCCTCAGCTACCTAGTGAGGCACTCCGCAACTTAGTGAGACTCAGTTTCAAAATAAAGAATAAAAAATGGGGCTGGGGGTGTAGCTCAGAGGTAGAATGCCCCTGAGTTCAATCCCCAGTACCACAAAAAAAAAAAAAAAAACAAAAAACAGAGCTGGGGGTAGCTCAGAAGTAGAATGCCTCTGGGTTCAATCCTCAGTTCCACAATAAAACAAAATTAAATTAAATTTAAAAATGGCTGTGTACCAATAGGACCAAAAGGGTAAGGGATCACTTCCTTTTTCATCTTTATAAAACATTAAGATGATTACAGTATAGTTTATTCTGGATGATAAAGGATAAAGCCTGTTGGGACTCCAGGTCAATGGCTGTCAGTTATTAAATCCTTCATTATATACTTATGCTTTCTTTTTTAAAGTTAATTAGTAAAAGAATGATGTTTGCTCATGCATTTTTAAAGACTAAGTAGTAGTTTTATTGGTTCTTATGTATGATAATGCTTACCAACTCATATGAAATCAAAGCTTTCAATGTAAGTCTTTAAAACTGCCTCAATCACAAATCAAAAGGACACACAAAAACAAACAATGGAAGCCACTTCGTTGAGGTTAAAAGAAACTTACCTTCCTTCCAGTAAGCTCAACGAATAATAAAAGATTCTCCTTCTACTCTTTCAAGAAGTTTTTGGTATTTGAATAGTTTTTGGTATATTGAATAGTAGTAAAACTAATTCTTAGTTTTGTCGCTAACTTAAGTCTTCTGCTGAGACTACCAGTGTAGAAACCAATTAGTACTGGTTATGAGAGCTGTGATAGCTTTTATGTGGGCTATCTTGTGAGAAGTTATTACTTTTGTTTCATTTCTTTCACAAATATCACAAAATGATAATTAAAATAACTTCTTGGCCACTCTCTCTGTACCAAGTACAATTAATGAAATATAGCAAGAGGTTCTTCTAAAATCAGTTAGCAAAGAGAACTTTTGCTTCTAGTTATAATGAAATAAAATAGTATTAGTCTAACCCTACCACCAAAGATAGTGAAAGCTGGCTTGTGTCATCTTAAGACAACCAAGGTACAGAGCACAAAATGAATAGGTCAAGATCTCAGGTATACTTAAGAGGCTGAGACAGGAGGATTTCAGGTGCAAGGCCAATCTCAGCAACTCAATGAGATCTGTTTCAAAATAAAAAGGGCTGGGGGTGTGAGTCAGAGGTAGAATGCCCCTGGGTTCAATCCCCAGTAGATAAAAAAAGAAAATCACAGTGAGAAGGAGAACATTGAAATGAGTCCTACATTCACTTCAGTCTACACACACACACACACACACACACACACACACACACACAGATGCCTACACACCCACACACCTTGGATCAGAGGCCTGGATTTTCTACAGTCTCATTTGGCTTGGGAGACAGAATTGGAATTTGAGAGTTATGTCAGGGACTCAAGGGGCCAGCTGTAGAGGATAAGGAGTCACAGAGAAATTCTAGAAGTCTTTGTGTAATTGCCTAACTGTGAAGATGCATATATTCTAGATGACACACCAAGAAAATAAATGTGAAACAGCTTTTAAAAGGCCAACATTATATCACATTGAATTTCACTCTGATATATAATTACGATGCACCAATAAAACGATGTATTAAAAAAGAAAGAAAAGGCCAAAAAATTAAACAGATTCTAATAATCTTGTGCTGGGAGACAGATTGGAACTCAAGGTATTACAAATTCTAGGGACCCAGGTAAATACTTCAGGTTTTCAGTTGGGTCCTCTGACAGACTATGTTTGCCCTAAGATCAGAACTACAATCTAAGAGTTAGAAGAAATCAGAAATAAACTTCTTTGCTTATAGAGGGTCTCCTTTTTCACCTGGAGACCCTCTTATGGCTCATCTCCTCTCTAGCATCTGCATATTAGGGAGAACATATGCTTTTTTGCTCTTTGTGACTGGCTAATCTCACTCAACATAATGTTTTCCAATTGCATCCATTTCCCTGCAAATAACATGATTTTGTTCTTCTTTATGGCTGAGTAGAATTCCATTGTGTACATATCCCATAGTTTTGTAATCCATTAATCTGTCAATGGACATCTTGAAAAAAGAGACCCTCGATAAGCAAAGAAGTTGATTCAATCCAAGGGGAGGGACGGGGAGGGGGACACCCTAAGGCACATGATGTACTTTCACAACTCTATCAAGGTCACTCACTGAATTGAACCTGAGAGGGAGGGAGGGCGAGGGAGCGGGGTGGGAATTGGAGAAGGGGTCAAATGAGAAATGTGTGCAAATATATCGTTAACAGTTTGTACCTAACAAAGTTGTATGCTTACAATGCATGAATTTCTACAATAAAAAAAAAAGAAATCAGAAACAGAATAGTCCTCACAAGTACTGACACATAGCTTCAGCTAGAACAAAGTGATCAACTTATATTCCATCTATCTTCTAGAAGACAAGCTCTCTCTTAAGAGCTTCTATAATATTTGATGAAAAAAATTTTTTTTGCATTCAACAATAGCAAATGTAACAGGAGATGAACCAATGTCCAGAAATGTGGGAGAAAATAGACAATAGAAACAAACCCACAGATAATCTAGATTCTAACATTATAAGGTAGCTACTTTAAAATAATTATGAGCTGGGTTTGGTGGTGCATGCTTGTAATCCCAGTACTTGGGAGGCTGAGATAGGAGGATCACAAGTTCGAGAACAGCCTCAGCAAATAGTGAGACTCTCATCAACTTAGCGAGACCCTGTTTCCAAATAAGAAATAAAATCGGGCTGGGGGTGTAGCTTGAAGGTAGAATGCCTTTGGGTTCAGTCCTCAGTACCACAAAAAAATAAATAAAATAATTATGATTAATATGATCCAGAAAATAGGGAAAGGTGGAAAATTTCTTCAGATTTCTAGTATCTATTTTTAAAAAGATCAAATGAAAATATTAGACCTGAAAAATATGGTAGCTGAAAATAAGATCCTGAGGGTACTCTTCAGTCTACGTAGTCTAGTGTGTCAAAAGAGGGAGTTCAATGCTGACAAAGAAGCTGGAAAGTAATAAAGGAAACCAAAAGGGAAGGAGACTTAGAAGGAAGGAGGCTCATAAACTCTGCCCAGATCCTTGACTGACTAATAAATTACACAATGTAGATCCCAGTAAGTCTGACAAAATTAAAAATCCTGCTGGAAGTATTGAGAAAAGACTTCAGCTTCTTCTCATTGCAAGGATGACAATTTGAAGAGTCCAGACAAGTTATCTTAGTAGAACAAAAATTATTCTTCAGAAAAACTATGACAGAATCAAGAGACTGTAGAATATGTCCTTTAGATATCTAGCATAGAAAAATATAAACCATAATGAAGCTGTAAAAAGTCAACAGAAACTAACCCTTTGATGACCCAGATGTTGCAATTAGCAGGCAAGTCCATAAGGCAGCTATTAAGAAATGTATTCAAAGACTTAAAGTACTCACAATAAATGGACAGAGAAGGGAATCTCAGCAAAAAGAAACTATTTTAAAAGAACTAAAGAGAAGTTCTAGAGGTGAAAAACTATTTAAATGAAAAATTCTCTGGAGATGTTTAACAGCAGATTGGAAATTAAAGAAAGAATAAGTGAATTTGAAGATAGAGCAACAGAAATTATTTTATCTTAAAATGGAAAGAAATACATTTTAAAAACAAAGTCTTGTGGGACAATATCAGGCAGTCTGAAATGGATATAATTGGAGTTCCAGATGGCAAGGGAAATAGATATTGGCTGAAAAATTTTTTATTTGAGGATATAATAGCCAAAAACTCCCCAAACTGGTGGAAGAAATAAACCTTCAGATGCAAAATGCTCGAGCATAATAAATACAAAGAAAACTGTAGGTAGGCACATTATGGTTGAATAATTGAATCCAGAGATAAAAAATTTGAAAGCAGTAAGAAAAAAGTTGTCATACTACATAACAAAGAACAAGAATATGAATGATGCCTGCTTTTTCATCATAAGTAACATATATGAGGAGACAATGAAAAATCATCTTACAAGTGTTAGAAGACAAAACCTATCAGCCCAGAATTCTATATCTAGTAAAGAAATATTTTCAAATATTTCACAAATAGTAAAATTATATCAGATAGTAGCTTGACTCTACAAAATAGAATGATGAGCACTGGAAGTGATAAACACATGAGTAAATATAAAATACTATGTTTTTCTTCTAATTAAGAAAATACATACAGCTGTTTAAAGCAAAAACTATAGTATTATATTTTTTGTTTGTTTTGCAGTACTGGGGATTGAACCCAGGGGTATTCTACCTCTGAGCTACACCCTCAGCCCTATTTTATATTCTTTATTTTGGAACAGGGTCTCACTAAGTTGCGGAGAGCCTCACTAAGTACCTGAGGCTGGCCGCAAACCTGCAATCCTCCTGTCTCATCCTTCCAAGTAGATTATAAGCATGAGCCACCATGCGCAGCATAGTACTGTATTTTAGAATTTAAAACATATGTAGATGCAATGTAACAACATAGCACAAAGAATGGGGGAGTTCATGGCATTATACCATTGAAAGATTTCTGTATTTTATATTACATAGTATAGTTTTTTTTTTTTAATTGGCACTAGGGATTCAATTTAGGGGCATTCTACCTCTAAATTACACCCCCCCCCAAGCCCTCTTTTCTATTTTTTATTTTGAAACAGGCTCTCACTAAGTTTCTGAGGCTATACTCCAACCTACAATCCTCCTATCTGAGCCTCCCAAATACTAGGATTACAGAGTGTACCACCATGCCTTGATAAATAGTACAATTTTAACTATAATTAATTCACAAAATTAAACATACATATTTAATCACTTTTAAAAGGGAAATTGGTGAAATCTCAAGGTAGTTTTGATTTGTATCTCTCTGATTGCTAATGATGTTGAACATTTCCTCACACATTTATTGGCCATTTGTATTTCTTCTTTTGTGAAGATTACAAATGTGTGCCGCCATGCCCAGCTATTTGCCCATTTTTTATTGGATTATTTGTTTTCTTAGCTGTGAGTTTCTTGAGTTATCTGTATATTCTAGATATTAGTCCTCAATCGGAGGAGTAGCTGGCAAAATTTTTCTCCTATTCCGTGGGCTCTCTGTTGAGGTTCTTGATAGTTTCCTTTGCTACACAGAAGCTCTTCAGTTTAATGCAATCCAATGTATTGATCTTCCTTTGAGTTGCTTGTCTTTGGGGTCTTGTTGAGAAGGTTTTTACCTGTGCCTATGTGTTGAAGTGTTGGACCTATCCCTTCTTCAAGTAGCTACAAGGTCTCTGGCCTGACTTCCAGGTCTTTGGTCCATCTTGAATTGACTTGTGCAGGGTGAGAAAGTGGGGTTTATTTCCATTCTTCTGCATAAAGTTAACCAGTTTGCCAACACCATTTGTTGAAGAGGCTATCTTTTTTCTAGCGTATATTTTTGGCACCTTTGTCAAAGTCAAATGACTGTAAAGTGTGTGGCTTTGTTTCTGAGTCTTCTATTCTGCTCCATTGGTCTATGTGTCTGTTTTGTGCCAATACCATGCTGTTTTTATTACTGTGCCTTTGTAGTTTGAAGTCAGGTATTGTGATGCCTCCTGCATGGTTCTTGTTGCTAAGAACTACTTTGGCTATTCTGGGATTTTTGTTGTTCCAAATGAATTTACAGACTGATTTTTTCTATGTCTGTGAGGAGTGACCTTGGTAATTAAATGGGTATTGCATTGAATCTGTAGATCACTTTTGGGAAAATGGCCATTTTAATAATAGTTATTCTGCCTATCCAAGAGCATGGAAGATCTTTCCATCTTCTAAGGTCTTCTTCGATTTATTTTTTCAACTTTTTATGGCTTTCCTTATAGAAGTCTTTTACCTCCTTGGTTAGGTTTATTCCTAAGTATTTTATTTTTCAGGATGATATTATGAGTGGAATTGTTTTCTGGATTTCTTTTTCAGTGGATTTATGGTTGGCATACAGGAAAGCTTCTGATTTTTTTAAGATTGATTTTGTATACATTCACTTTGCTGAATTTGTTGTTTAGTTCTATAAGCTTTTTGGTTGATTTTGTTGGGTCTTCTAAGTATAGTTTCATGTCATCTACAAAAATGGATAGTTTTAGTTCTTCTTTTCCTATTTTTATACCTTTGATTTCCTTCTCTTGCCTTATTGTTCTGGCTAGAGTCTCAAGTATTATATTGAACAGAAGTGATGATAATGGATATCTTTGTCTTGTTCCTGTTTTTAGTGGGAATTCTTGCAGTTTTTCTCCATTTAATGTGATGTTGGCTGGATATTGCCTTTATGATATTGGGATATGTTACTTCTATTCCGATTCTCTGCAGTGCTTTTAGCATGAATGGGTGTTGGATTTTATCAAATGCTTTTACAGCATCTATTGAAATGATCATGTGATTTTTGTCTTTGATTCTGTTAATGTGGTGAATTACATGGATTGTTTTTCGTATGTTGAACCAGCCTTGCATCCCTGGGATGAACCCAACTTGGTCATGGTGTATAATTTTCCAGAATGGCAATCATCAAAGGCACAAACAACAACAAATTCTGGCAAGGGTGTGGAGAATTGGGAACCCTAATACATTGTTGGTGGGATTGCAGATTAGTGCAACCACTTTGTAAAACACTATGGAGGACCTTCAGATGAATGGGAATGAACCTACCATATGATCCAGCAATACCACATCTGGGTATCTATCCAAAAGAATGGAAACCAAACTATCAGACAAATGCATGTATCCATGTTTATAGCTGCACAATTCACAATTGCCAAACTATAGAACCAGCCAAGATGTCCATCAACAGATGAATGGATTACAAAACTATGGAATATGTACACAATGGAATTTTACTCAGCCATAAAGGAGAACAAAATCATGTCATTTGCAGGGAAATGGATGGAACTGGAAAACATTATGTTAAGTGAGATTAGTTAGTCACAAAAAGCTAAAAATTGTATGCTCTCTCTAATATGCAGAAACTAGGAAGAAAGTGGGTCATAAGAGGGACTCTAGATGAAGGAGAAACCTTAGATGAGCAAAGAAGGTGTCTTAACTGAAGGTGATGGGGGGGGGAAGGAAACACCCTAATGCACATGATATACTTTCACAAATATCAAAGTCAATCACTAAACTGAACTTGAGAAGGAGAGAGTGGGGTGGGAATTGGGGAAGGGTTAAATGAGAGATGAGGGTGTGTATGCCTTTACCAGCTTGTACCTAACAAGTATTTATGATTATAATGTGCTAATAATAATAATAATAAAATAGAAGGGAAATTGGATAGCTAAAATCCTTTTGAGGAATTAATATAGGATACTAAAAATATATTTGATTAACACAAAAGAGGGAAGAAAAGGAGGAACAAAAATAGACAAAGCGAAAGAAAATAGCAAAAGGGATCTAAATCCAACCATTTTAATACATTAAATGTAAATGGAATAAGCATTCCAATTAAAAGGAAGATGCTTTCATATCAAATACCTATATGTTATTTGTAAGGGAAGTATTTTAAATACAAACATAAATTGACTGAAAGTAAAAGCATTAAAATAAAGCTTGCTATGTAAGCAATATAAAAATACAAGAATGGCTATGTTAATATCAGACAAAATAGATTTCAAGACAAAGATTACTTACACTTCAGTGTATGAAACAAAGACCTGACTCCCTAGTCAACCCAGCTAGATCATGTAGTGAAATCGTCTAGCTGCAGCTGAACTTGTCTCTGCCTGCAGGGACCTGAGCAGTGCTCGTCAAGACCATGAGTTAACAAACAGTCTCAGTGGGAAACAGACCCACAGGGTCTGTGAGTTTGCAAATCACTCCTGAAGAGGTGGGGGTGGGGCTATAGTCAGATACAGCAGAAACATGAATTAGCAGACAGCCCCTATAGACATTCAAGTGGGAAGGACCTAGAGTTGGCAGTTTGCCACGCCCCTTGCAGGTGTCCAGCAATCACTACAGGATAGCCAGCCATGGTGTCTGTGGGGTGATATAACAGCCTACCAAGTTTCAGGCTCAGAAAGGTATAAACTCATGCCCAGCCATGTTTGAGTGCTACAAGCACCAAGGCCAGAGGCCAAAAGGGTCTCACATGTTGCAGCTATCCAGAGCAGCAGTGATGTCCCTAGGGCTAAGTACCAGAGCTACTCAAGCCCTAGGCTCAGAATGGTAAAATCTCTCTCTGCCAGAGGTTGGGCCCTGAAAGCAGGGAGGCCAAGGGCTGGAAGAGTTTCACATGATCATTGCTACAGGATGGGAACTCAACACTCTCTCCACCAGCAGAGTTTGAGCCTGGCATGTATGCATGCCAGTGACTTAACAGTGCTCCACGTGATCCTAACCAGCAGATCAGCAGTGCTTCCCTGGGCCATCAAAGCTTAGTGAGCCAGGCCACAAGCTCAGAACATAGCAATCTCTGGCCCTGCTGAGCTTAGGCCCAGTGGTCACAGAGGTCAGAGGTCAGCACTTTTCAGTTTCATTGGTCCACAATCAGCAGAGCAGGCTGGAACACCATAGTCTCTGGCCCTATGGAGATTGAGCTTGGAGAGCACAGCATCCTGTAGCCAATAAAAGACTCCTGTTTGCCTTCACTAAGAACTATATCTTGTTAAAGAGGCTCTGAGGGACAAACTCAAAAGTTTGATTATATGAGACAGATTTGTAGAGGCAAATATATACCCTCAGCATAGACCTTATTATAAAGGGGTAACAGATAGATACAGGACTCAAACACAAAGAGGAAAAAGATGCCACAGCAACAGAAACACAAACCTGAGAACTCTGAAAACATGAGAATGAATGAAGAACAGTGAGAAAACAATAAAATCCCACAACTCAACAAGGAAGATAACCAATACTGACCTGCAGGAAATGCCAGAAGGAGAATTCTGAATTTTGGTCTTCAATATGATGAAAGGCCTCAGAGAAAGTGTACAGGGATATAAATAGTATCTGAACAGAGAAATTGAGGCCCTAAGAATCAAAAAGAGGCTTTGAGTAAAATGAAGGAGTCAAATGAATTCAAGACCTCAATAGAAACCACTTCTGGCAGTCTAGACCACATGGAAAACAGAGTATCACTCTTGGAAGACAGTTCATTAAAAACTGAAAGCAAAGTCAACGATATAGAGAAGACAATACAACAACATGGCCTGAATATCTAAGAAATATGGGATAATATGAAATGACCTAACTTGTGGATAATAGGCATTGAAAAAGGTCTAGAAGCACAAACCAAGGGTATCAGAAACCTCTTTAGAGAATTTCTTAAACATAGAAAAAGAATTGGACATCCATGTACAGGAGACATTCAGAACAAAATGAAAGAAGGACTTCCACATGCCACATAATAATCAAAATTAACAGGCAAAGGAAAGAATCTTAAAAGCAGCAAGAACAAAAGAATGGGTGACATTCAGGGGCAAAACAATAAGAATCACTCCAGACTTCTCAACCTAAGTCATGAAAGCCAGAAAGGACTGGTATGATGTACCCCAGACCCTAAAAGAAAACAACTTCTAACCAAGACTGCTCTATCCAGCAAAGATATTATTCAAAATTGATGGAGAAATAAAAAATGTTCCAAGCCGGGCGTAGTGGCACACGCTTGTAATCTCAGCATTCGGGAGGCTGAGACCAGAGGATCCGGGTTCACGGCCAGCCTCAGCTACCTAGTGAGGCACTCTGCAACTTAGTGAGACTCGGTTTCAAAATAAAGAATAAAAAATAGGGCTGGGGTTGTAGCTCGGAGGTAGAATGCCCCTGAGTTCAATCCCCAGTACCACAAAAAAAAAAAAAAAAAAAAGTTCCAAGACAAGAAGGAACAAAGAATTCATGAGTACCAAGCCAGCACTAGAGAAAATACTTTAAAAAATAAAACACAAAGAAAGAAAATGAAGCAAATACTAGAATCAGAGGAAGGGCAAGGTCCACCAGGTGGGCAACTAAGTGAAGAAAAAAATAACACTACATCAAGCAGAAAATAGGACTAAAAAATGACAGGAAACAAAAATTATATCTCAATAATAACACTGAATGTCAAAGGTCTAAACTCCCCAATTAAAAGGCATAGACTGGCAATATGGATTAAAGAACATAATCCAACTATATGCTGCTTGCAAGAAACTCATCTCAGCTTACAGGCAAAGAGATCCATATGCTAAAGGTAAAAGGCTGGAAAAAGATATACATTGCAAATGGAGACCAAAGACAAGCAGATGTAGTAATGATCATATCCAACAAAGCAGACTTTAAGCTAAAACACATCAGAAGAGACAAAGTGAGTCACTTCTTGTTAATAAAAGGAACAATCCAAAAAGAAGATATAATGATAGTAAACATTTATGCCCCAAATGTGGATGCACTTACTTTTATAAAACAAACTCTCTGTGACATCAAATAGATCCACATACAATAATGGTCTCAAATAGGCCCAAATACAATAATGTTGGGGAGACTTCAACATACCACTTACACCACTAGATCAATCTTCCAGGCAAAAGATGAGTAAAGACTCTTCATACTTAAAGAACACTATAAACCAAATGGAACTAATAGACATATACAGAATATTTCAACTAACAACAGCTAAATACACATTCTTCTCAACTGCTCATGGAACCTTCTCTAAAATAGACCACATTCTGGACCTCAAAGCAAGTATAAGCAAATTTAAAAAATGTAATATAATTCCCTGCATCTTCTTAGATCACAATGGAATGAAAGTAGAAATCAACAACAATAAGACCAAAAGAAATTACATAAATACATGGAGACTGAATGATACACTCTTGAATGAGGACTGGATCAGAGAAGAAGTAAGGGGGGAAGAATCCTAGAATTAAATGAAAATAGAGACACAACCTAAAATCTATGGAACACTTTAAAGGCAGTTTTAAGAGGAAAATTTATAGCACTGAATGCCCACCTAAGAAAAAAAAAAGTCACCAATAACCTAATGACACACCTCAAGGACCTACAAAAACAGGAACAATCTGATCCCAAAGCCAGTAGAAGACAGAGATAATTAAAATCAGCAAAAATCAATGAAATAGAGAAAAAATGATTAACAAAACAAAAAGCTGGTCCTTTGAAAAGATTAACAAGATCGACACACCCTTAGCCAACCTAACCAAAAGAATCAACCCAAATTATTAAAATCAGAAATGAAAAAGTAGACATCACAACAGACAGTGGGGAAATTCAGAGTCATCAGAAACTATTTTGAAAATTTACTCCAATAAACTGGAAAACGTGGAAATAATCAACAGATTTCTAGACACATACAACCTTCCTAAATTGAAACAAGAAGATATAGGAAACCTAAACCAACCAATAACAAGCAAAGAGAAACAGCAATAAAAAGCCTTCCATCAAAGAAGAAAAGGGGTTCCTATAGATTCCCAGCTGAATTCTATAAAACCTTTACAGAAGAGCTAAACCCAATACTTCACAAGTTATTCCATGAAATCAAAAGAGATGGAATCCTTCCAAACTCTATGAGGCCAGTATCACCGTAATACCAAAACTGAATAAAGATCCCTCAAGAACAGAAAATTACAGACCAATATTATTGATGAATGTAGATGCAAAAGTTCTAAACAGAATACTAGCCATGTGCATTCAAAACCACATCAAGAAAATTATACACCATGACCAAGTTGGTTTTATCCAGGAATGCAAGGCTGGTTCAACATACACAAACCAATACATGTCATTTACCACATAAATAGAATTAAGGACAAAAATCACATGATCATCTCAATAGATGCTGAAAAAGCATTTGACATAATCCAACACCCATTCATGTTAAAACAATGCAGAAAATCAGAATAGAACTTACCTCAACATTGTTACAGCAATATACAATAAACTCAAAGCCAACATCATATTGAATAGGGAAAAACTGCAAGAATTGCTCTTAAAATCAGAAACAAGACAGACAAGGATGCCCACTATCACCACTCTTTTTCAATATAGCCCTCAAGACTCTTGCCAGAGCAGTAAGACCAGAGAAAGATATCAAAGGAATTCAAATAGGGAAAGAATTAAAATTATCCCTATTTACAGATGACATGATTCCTTACCATCTCTGTTTGTTTCCAAAAGTATCAAGAATTTCTCATTCATTCTCAGAACAAGTAAGTTCCAGCCTTTCTATAAAGGGCATTCCTGGCCAAGGAATAATATGGCACTGACTGAATAAAGATGTACTTTGCCACTTAAACCATGGGCTGCTTGCTATTTTCTTAAAGATCAAATAACCTCCCAAGTCCTGGGCAGGCTGGCTTCTATGCTCACAGCAGCCTGGTGTTCTGTGTCAGAGAAATCATGTTGCCTCACCACCTCGTCCTAAGGTTCCCTCTGACCAGACACTCTTGGCCCACCTGCCTCTAGTCCACTCCTCCTCACCCTTCACAGGGAAACTCAGACATGCTTCAAGATTCCCTGAGCCCTGCGGTATTTCTCGTCCTCCCAACTGGATGCTATCTTAGTACTGAGCTGTTTAATGTGTTTATCTCCCCAACTGGAATGTCAGCTTCATAAGGGAAGGGACCATGTCTTCCCTGATTACGATTGTATCTCTACCACCAACCACAGTCACTGACACATCAAGGGTATTTAGTATTTAGTAAGTAAACCAAGAACAGCCTGTAAGGCAGAAATGGGACACGTGCATCAAGATTAAGCCAGACAATGAGGAGGAGCCAGTCTGCTAGGTCAACAAGTTTGGAGGTTAGTCTGAAGGCAACATAAGTCACTAAAAGTGTTAAGCCAGGCAAATGACCTTACAAGTGTGTTTTAGGAATGTGGAGGATTGATCTGGGGGTGAAAGCGGAGGCAGGGAGCACTTCAAAGGCTGTTGTAGGAAAGTAGGTGAGAGATGGGAGACCACAGAGGACGAGGGCAGGGACTTAGCCAGGATCCTAATGGAGCATGAACTGGGAGAGGCGGACTGGAGTCGAGAACCCAGAAAGAAAAGGGCATATCTCATCCTGAGGGCTGTAAGGAAGAGGAGAAATGCATCAGATATGAGGGAAGGGCTTGTTATTATTGGTTTTTGTTTTTAATAACAAAGATGTATTGAGCCTTTATGTGTAAGTAATGGCCTCAGCTTCTTATTGCCAGAGATTATCCGCCAAACCAAGGAGTTTGGAGTTGGCATAGGGCCCATAGAGAGAGTGGTGAAAATTTAGTATAGCTGCTGCAGAAAATGGGTGAAGGCACTGAGAAGACACTGATGGGCCAGAGCAGCGTAATTTTTGCCCTGCCGGTTTGCAGAGTTCTTTGATTTTCTCCAGTAGTGCGGAACAGCCTGGACGTAGTAGTGAGAAGGGTGGATATTTAAATTGCTTAGGCTTAGGACAGGGTTGCCAAACCATAGCCTCTGGGCCAAATCTGGCCACTGCCTGTGTTAGTGAAGAAAGTGTTACTGGAACATAGCCTGGCTGATTTATCCGCATATTGTCTTCAGGCACTTTTGTGCTACAAGAACAAAATTGAGGACAGTAGTTACAACAGAGATTGGATGGTCCACAAAGCCTGAAATATTTCCTGTATGGTCCTTTTTAGGAGAAGTTGGCTGTGATGAGGCAGAATTCTCAGCACATGGGAAGTAGCAAGAAAGTGGTTGAAGTGGCAGGTAGTCGGGATTTAGACTGGACAAGAAAGGAGGCAGAACCAGATGGGCGTTGGGAGAGGGAGAGAAAAAAAGGACCATTGGATCTGTTGCCTCCATGAGGCTGGAGTGTGCGTGCATTAAATGGCAGGGCTGGACGCAAGCTGAAGGGAAGCCATCTGGGAAATGGAGGGCTCAGTGCCGGCTGACTTGTTCCAGGAGGCAGAGGGTCATGGCGGTGTCATCGGCCACAGCTGTGGTAAGTGTGTTTGACTACACTGGACACTTTCTAATTCTTTTGGAGGGGAAAAAAAAAAAAATCTGCTCTACACTTGCTTGCATGAGACGGTGGTGGGTGTTCTCATCCTGGCCTCCTCCTTCCTGCCTGTCCCTTCGGTTCACCTTTGCTAGTGAAAGAAAACACTGAAGACCTGTTAACCACACCCCTTTCCTTTGTGTCTATAAAGGGCTCTAGAGCCAGAATTAACAATTTCCCTAAGAGAAATGAGGAAACTAGTAGAAAACAGTTCTTGAGTGTCGCAGGTTCCTGAGCTCCTGGACGGGCAGGTTCAGAAGCAGCATGCAGAGCAGAGGTGAGGAGAGCCTCTAACCCCGAGCATGAGGCAAAAAGACGTGTTTGATTATTGTAGCAAACTAAATTTACTTTGTAGATAAGTGAGAAAACTCATCTTTGATCCAATAATCCAGTTTTCCCAGTTAAAATGTAAGATAAGTGATCAGAAGCTTTCTTAATCTATTTATCACTTGTAGATTTTTTTTTTTTTTTTTTGGCTGTACTGGGGATTGAACCCAGGGGCATTATACCTCCGAGCTACAGTCCAAGCCCTATTTTTTATTCTTTATTTTGAAACAGGGTCTCACTAAGTTGTGAAGTGCCTCACTAGGTAGCTGAGGCTGGCTGCAAACACGGATCCTCCAGTCTCAGCCTCCCAAATGCTAGTATTACAAGCGTGCACCACCACGCCCGGCTACTTGTAGATTATTTACAATGACATTACAAATAAATTATCAACTTCTTTAAAAATTGAGATCTAGCCGGGCGTGGTGGCGCACGCTTGTAATCCCAGCATTCGGGAGGCTGAGACCGGAGGATCCGGGTTTGCGGCCAGTCTCAGCTACCTAGTGAGGCACTCCGCAACTTAGTGAGACCCTGTTTCAAAATAAAGAATAAAAAAATAGGGCTGGGGGTATAGCTCGGAGGTAGAATGCCCCTGAGTTCAACCCCCAGTACCGCCAAAAGAAAAAAAAAAAAAATTGAGATCTAACTCATATGCCATAAAATGCACCTTTTTAAGGTATAATTAAGGTATATAATTTAGTAGTTTTTAGTATAGTCTCAGAATTGTGCAGCCATCACCACTAATTCCAGAACATTTGTATCACTGCGTAAAGTCCTAGACCCATTATTAGCAGTCGCTCTCTACTCCCTTCCCCTTCACTCCTGGCAGCCATTAATCTACTTTCTGTCTCTTTTGCCTATTCTGACATTTCATATAAATGCAATATGTGGCCTTTTGTCTGGCTTCCTTCACTTAGCATAAGTATTCTCAAAGTTCATCCATATCATGGGGCATCTGTCACTATCCCATCCCTTTTTGTGGTCACACAATATCCCATTGTGTGGACATACACGTTCTGTTTATCCATTTATCAACTGATGGACATTTAGGTTGTTTCCATTTTTTGGCATCTTAGATAATTCTTTTAATATTTATGTACAATCTCAATGTTTCAACAAAACAAGATTAGAATGCTTTAATTTGTGTGCATAGTTAACTTGGTAGCCATTGTATATCATCTAGGAACACTAAAAGAGATTCATTGGAGAATGAAAGAAAACTTTCTACTATACAGTAAACTGTTTTAAAGTGCTTAGCTAGCCAGGGACATGCTGCTTTCAGAAAAGTTTGCATTTATAGCTAATAAAGGTCTTTAAATATGTCTAGAAAATTATTTGTTTCATTTTCGCAGCACACTTCTAAATGCCTTTTAAAGTGAAAGCTTAATGTTTTAATAAACTGATCCTATATTATTTACAAGGATAAACAAAGATAGCACATCAGCATTTGAAATGATTTTATCAGTGCTGTCTTTGGACAGGTTCAACAATTGGCCTGCGTGTATTACACGGTGAGATTTTTTTTTTTTTTTTTTTTTTTTTTTTTTTTTGCGGTACTGGGGACTGAACTCAGGGGCATTCTACCTCCGAGCTATACCCCCAGCCCTATTTTTTTATACTTTATTTTGAAACCGGGTCTCACTAAGTTGCGGAGTGCCTCACTAGGTAGCTGAGGCTGGCCGCGAACCCGGATCCTCCGGTCTCAGCCTCCCGAATGCTGGGATTACAAGCGTGCGCCACCACGCCCGGCTCACGGTGAGATTTTAAAATGCAATTTTTGCATCTTATTTGTAATATTTGCTTCATGTCAGCTCTGTTGAGTAGACTATATGAAGAGAATGAAATTTAACAAGAAATCCAGATCACTTCTGTAGGGAACCAGAGGAGGGGAACCAAACGGACAGCAGAGAAGCACCCTGAAGAGCAGCTTGAAGTATATGGTACAGCTGTGGAGTGTTTGGAAACAAAAGTAAATTGGTATGTGGTAATTAGAGATGAGTGGCTTTTATAAGCAAAAGCATTATGCAGCCTGTGAATCAAGCTGCAGAACTATAAACAACGATAAGCTATTTAGTCAGCAGTTATAACCACAAAGCAAAAGAAAGGTGGACAGAGTCGAAAGCAGTAGTTCTACTTCAGCATGCCTCAAACACTTGGAAGCTGGTTAAAATTTAGTTTTCTGGGCCCAGCCCCTAGTTTCTGATTCAGCAGGTCTGAGATGGAGCCAAGAACTTCATTTCTAGCCTTCCAGATGCTGCTGCACTTTGAGAACCATGAGCATGAAGTTAAATATCAGGGTTTTTAGTCAGATCATGTATGTGTCTCTCATAACTATGTTAATTTTATGTATGTGGTAGCACTATATTCATATTTGACTAAAATATTATTTTCCTCTTGACCTACTTACAGATTTCTTGTTAAATCCTTTCTGGCCAGAGTGAACTCAAATTTTCTATTTCTAGAATAGTTTCCTAGTATTCTAGCAAGTATGTTTGAAGTCCTGCTATCTTAGAATCTCATCAAGGACATACAGTTATGCCACCTAACACATGAAACTTTCAGGTCATTCAGCCCGTGTGTGTGTGTGTGTGTGTGTGTGTGTGTGTGTGTGTGTGTGTGCACTCCATGAGTGTCAAGAAACCATTTCCCAAAGCAGCACATTTTATGTGTGGAAAGCCATGTCTATAGCTTCTGTTATTAATTGGACTACAGCCTGTTTTCCTATGACTTTTACCTACTGATCATAGCTCTAATAGGCACAGTATGAGAAATGGAAGATACTGCCAGGTTTTGTGACAATCTTCAAATAATTAAATACAATCTGTCATCCTTTCTCCCACCATCTTTTTTTGGATAAGGATTAGCATATCTATCAACTATTCCTTAGAGATAGAATATCAAATCTAGCCATCCTGGTTACCTTCTAAGTTTCAAACCCAGAATTTACCATAATTCTGTAATAGTAAAAATAATTCTAAGATAATAGAATGGTGTGGAAGTTTAGTGGTTAAGATCATGTGCTTTGACATCAGAGATACTTAATTTGAATCCTGCTTCTACTTCTTTTTAGCTTTGTGATCATGGGAGAGATGTTTAGCCTCTTTGAGATTCCTTTGCCTCATATTTAAAATGAGGTTATAAATTCTCCATGTCTGCTGCTATATTAGTCTGTAGCCTACTGCTGTAACAAAATACTTGAGGCTAGATACTTTATCAATAAAAGAGATTTATTACCTCACAGTTTTGAATATTTAAGAGGATGGCACCAGCATCTAGGCTCTGGTGAGGGCCCTCTTAGCTATATCACAACATGGTAGATGATGTCATGAGAGATCATATGACAAAGGAGGCAGAGAGGAATTTAGAGTTCAGGCTTGCTTTTTATAACAACTCATTCTCCTGGGAACCGATCTAGGTCCTACAAGAACTACGTTAATCCTTCCTGAGGCAGCAATGCCAATGACCTAACCACCTCCCACTAGACGCCACCTCCTGAAGGTTCTGTCGCCTTTTAACATCACCACACTGGGGACCAAGCCTCCAGCACATGAACCTGTGGGGACAAACCACATCCAAACCACAGGAGGCACTAAATAAAGAGGATTAGGAAGCATCTGTGTGAAGAGCAGTTAAATCCATAGTCTCCACTTGCCAAAGAGGTGAAGTTACCCTGAACCCCCACCTTCCTGGCAGAGTCTGGAGACTTGTTTTCTGGAGAGAGTAGATGGAGAGTGTCTGAAATGAGAGTTGCTAGTGATAGCTGAGGGTGGGTACTGTCACCTAAACTCGGGAACCAGCAATCAAATGCCACATGCTGCAGCCTCTTTTCCTTGCTGCTCCCCTAAGAACACTGTTAGCCAGAAACTTACCCTGGAGGCAGGAGATAGGAAAGCTGTTCTCAAAGAGCCAAGCTCGCCTCAGAGGAGAGAACTGAAGATGGTTATATCAGTAGTTCCTCCACAGATAACCCACCCAGATGACTATACACTGAACCTCAAAGTTGACCAGCTCCATGTTCACATTCAAAGCTTCCTTTCAGCCGGGCGTGGTGGCGCACGCTTGTAATCCCAGCATTCGGGAGGCTGAGACCGGAGGATCCAGGTTCGCGGCCAGCTTCACCTACCTAGTGAGGCACTCCGCAACTTAGTGAGACCCTGTTTCAAAATAAAGAATAAAAAATAGGGATGGGGGTGTAGCTCGGAGGTAGAATGCCCCTGAGTTCAATCCCCAGTACCGCAAAAAAAAAAAAAAAAGCTTCCTTTCAGTTTTTTAATCCTTCATTTTTTTTTAATGGTACTGAGGATTGAACCCAGGGTCATTCTACCTCTGAACCAGTTCCCCCTTTTATTATTATTTTTTTAATTTTGAAACAGGTTTTCACTAAGTTGTAGAGGGCCTTGCTATAAGTTGCTAAGGCTGGCCACAAAACTGCAGTCCTCCTGTCTCAGCTTCCCAAGTACTGGTGTTACAGGCATACCTGTGCCTGGCTTAATCCTTCATTCTTAATCATAAGCAGACATGGAATACCAGACATCTGGGGGCGAGGGGGCTTCACATGGAATAGGGAGGCAAAGACAAGGAAAAATAACTTGGAGGAAACAAGTCACACTATGAAAGGAAACCAAAACTTTGTTCAAAAACTTAAATGCCCTCAAGAAAATATGATGTATCCATAAAATAAGAACAGGGTGTTAGAAGAATTTATGAGAATAAAAATAGCTCTCAGAAATAAGAAATATAGTTGCAGAAATTAAAAACTCAGCAGTAGGTTTGGAAGCTAAAGTTGACAAAATCTACAAGGAAGTAAAGAAACACTGGGAGAGAAAATAGGAAAGAAAAAATAGAAGAATTGGAAGACTGGTCCAGGAGATCCAGTATCTGAACAGGAGATGGCCCAGAAAGAGAGAACCAGGAAACAGGAGACAGTAATTGACCAAACCATGCAAGAAAAGTTTTTGGAGCTGAAGGAAAGGAGTTGTCTGGTTGAAAGTTCCACTTTCCCCCGACCTCAGTGAATGAGATGCTTCAGAACACCAGGGTAAAGAGGGAACTCTCTCACACTCCAGAGATGAACCCAATTATATACAATGAGTAAGAAGTAGAATGGTTCCACCTCCTGAAGAGCAGTACAGGAAGACTGAAGCGTGGCCTTCAAAAGGCTCAAGAAAAGGATTTCTGGCCTAGAACTCTATTGACCACTGTCATTAAGCCTAAAAGTAGAGTGCAGACATCCTCAGATTGGGTAAAGTTTCCCCAGATCTTTTCCTTTCATGCATCCTTTTCAATGATGTCCTGGAGAATGTGCTACAGCAAAACGAGAACAAACCAGGAAGAGAAAGACATGGGATACCCAGAGCAGAGAGCCCGCTCATGAGAGTGGTGAAGGGACGCGTCGAGAACGGCTGGATCCAGACACTAAGCGCACCCCATTCCGAGCGTAGCATCGTGATTGAGGACGCACACAGGAGGCTTTCCTCATTGACGTGCCCACCAGCATCGTAGCATCTTTTAATCCAAGGATAGAATGTCCAGATTAGACTGACCTAGATTCTTAAATGTACTTGGCTAGTCTTGGCCAGTCACCGATAAAGTTCCTGCTTTCCTTTTCATGTCCTGCTGCTATACCAGGAATACTCATTTCATAAAGAAAAAAAAGTTGTGTGATTGGAATTTTTCCTGAGACCTGGATATGGACCGCCAGAGGCTTTGAGGCAAAAAATAGAGAGTAGCTGCCTGCCCTGACCACATTTTTGTGAGTTCCAATTTAGTTTAGAAGGGACATGAATATGTAGAACAAGATAAAATAATAAAGGTAAGCATCAGTTTCCCTGTTCTGTGACATGCAGGCAATAAATCGTTTGAAAGTAGCAAGTTTAGAGAGAGTTGCAAAGACCCGAGAACCGAATTTCACCAATTTGTACCATGTATCATAAATGAATGCAAATAGATATTCCAAGAAAAGGAAAAGTTCTGTGTTTAAAAAATTTCAAAAACACTTGAATAAGATACTGTAGATTTCTCAGAATTTTCAGTGTGCTAATGGACATTGTTAATCTCCTAATCGGAAACATGATATGCAATTGCCCAGTTTTATTTCACTACAGAGCCCTGTTTTCACAGAACATCTAATTTCATAAGGAACACGCTATCTCAGAACAGTTTGGAAAATAATGATTTAGAATGAAGTATGAGAGCAGATATTTAACATAATTTTGCTTGAAAGGGAATAATTTTTTTCTCAGATCTTTAATTTAATTTAATTTATTTATTTATTTGTTTTGCGGTATTGGGGATTAAACTCAGGGGTGTTCTACCTCCGAGCTATACCCCCAGCCCTATTTTTTTTTTTTATTCCTTATTTTGAAACCGAGTCTCACTAAGTTGTGGAATGCCTCACTAGGTAGCTGAGGCTGGCCGCGAACCCGGATCCTCCGGTCTCAGCCTCCCGAATGCTGGGATTACAAGCGTGCGCCACCACGCCCGGCAGATCTTTAATTTTATAGAAAAAGGTTTAGAATGCATTTTATGTTACTTGTAGTTTCATGGTAAAAAAAAGATGATTGATTGCATGTGTGTGCAAAAGTGTTCTGGATCTCAGGTTGGACTTCAGTCTTGATTGAGAAAAAGATGAATCTCACTGCTTGTTGTTAGTAGTTCATTTTGCCTTTATAATCTCTGTGGGGGGAGGGAGATGAAAGACTAAATTCCAGGTTCTCAGACTTAGCTTTAAATACCAACTTAAAATTTTGGCAGTCAGTAGAATGGGGCTTGATACTTTTCTCTCTCTCATGAAGTTTACAGTCATGTAAAAATATGTTGGGAAGGGTTTGAGAGTCAAGATGAATGTTGATAATTCCATTTTGGGTTCATTTCCATGGTATTATTGATATCTATATATACATCTGTAGATTTTCTCAGTTTCCTGCTTTGGGTTTTTTAAGACTTATTATGAATATTTAACATTTACAATTCAAAGTAGTTTATATTGGGACCTTCCATATAGGCTTTTACATTATAGAATTATTCTTACTATTACTCTCATTTGTGTTACATATCTGTCTCTCTCATTTATACATTTTAGTTTCAACTATCTCTGAGGGAGCGTCTTCCTTTTCAACTTTGTCCATGTCGTCTCCTGACTCGGGTCCTCAAGAGAAATCCATACATTGCTTGCCCCCAGCGTTGGCCGGACCTTCCTTCAGGACTCTGTCCCATCAACAGTCATGTTCTGCCTCCTTTAAAAGTAGAGATAAGAAGGCCAGAGTTCACCACCCCTTCATCCCCAGGGGTTTAGCGTCTTCTGATGAAGAGGAAAGTGACAACCTCAATCTACTGGAAATCCTTCCAGATAACTCTGATTCTGCTACAAAGAAGACAGGTCATATTTCCAGTAGTGATTGGGTAGCATTTTCCACCAAAAATGTAGACCAATTCCCTTCTCTGGCTTGTTCTAGTTTTCAACCAATCAGAGGCTTTCCTAGGGAACCTGAAGCAAATAATTCCATTAAAGTTCTTCTAGGGGAGGTAAAAAATGCAATACTTAGCCTACATGAAGATTTGAGTATGGTGATACAAAAACTCAATGTCATCAGTAGCCATCTGGTGAGCATGAGTGAGAATAGTCTGCAAGCCAGCAAAACTTTGGAGGACCCCCAGTCAGCCGAGGGCAGCTCAAATCCAATCCAGTCATTTCAAAGCCACTGTGATTGAACTCACGTGGTTCCACCTCTTAAAGAATTAACATTTTATAGTTCCCCATTACAATGGGGGGAAAGGTGATGGTTTAATTTTTCTTGTCAAGTTTATTAACAAGTATCTTTCAAAGCAATAAATTCATCTGGGTGGTTTATTTTTTTTTTTTAAGACAAAGAAGTCACCTTTGATAATTCAGACTTAGATATTAGATAATTTGAAACCAAAGAGAATTTCATTCTTTTGTGCTCTGCTTTTTACTTCAAAACCAGTTAAGCCTTAGTGAAAGTTGTGGCAAGTGACTACTTGAAAGCATTGGGGTTAGTGAGTAGTAAGAAGCTTTTCCTCCAGATATCTGGAGCCACACTGTCATCAAACCTCTGCCCTGACCCGGGAGACTGAGGTAGGAGTGCACCTTCCACAGGTTCTCTTGCAAGTTTCGGGTTCTGCCAACCAAGGGCCAGAAATCTTCTTTTCCTTCTTTCAGATGCCACAGTGTTGAGAACCAAGTTGAAACAAGTAAGACACGGGACGGGTGCTTTATTGTTAATGTATATTGCAAAGCGAATTCATGCATACTTTTTTCCTTTTGTTTCAGAAAATAAATTTGACTTTTTTCATCTTATGTGTATCTTTTTAATTCATCAAGACAGCTTTTTAAATAAATGTCCCAGTTATTTATGGACAAAATGACCTGGTTTGGGGATTTCAGACCATTGATTCCCAGCCCTGCTGCACATTGGAATCACCACAGAAGCTTTCATTGTATTTTGTATTTGTTTGAGAGAACAGTGTAATGGCCTCTATGGTCCCATCACTCCATGTTCCCATCAACAATTAGCAACTCAAGGTTAAAATAATCCCTCATCAGTTTGAAGAAACATAGAACATCTAAAATATATACTAATATCTGGGTTCTTCCCCCAGACAAGCTGAAGCTGGTTTTCATCATGCTAACTAGGTTAGCAGATAGAGGGAACTCTCAGTGTAGCGACCTTAAAACAACGAGAGGATACCTCACATGTTTAAGAAATGGCGAGAGGTTCATGTGGCTGGAGTGAACAAGGGGGCAGTAAGGAGATTCAGGGTCATAGAGCAAAGAGCAGGGCGTGGTGACAGATGATACAGGTTCTTGAAGACCACTGTTAGAGATTTAGGCTTCTACTCTGTAAAATAAAAATTATAATGGGATTAGAGTATAAAATGATATGCTGTGGCATAAATTGGGCAGGAGGAGTGTTGCAGGGCATGGAGTGAGGCAGGTAAGTCACTTAGAAAGATATTGTGGATATCCAGATAAGAGCTGACAGCGGCTCAAAGCAGGGTGGGCATTGGGAAGGTAAGTGACTAATGGCTCATAAAATAGAGGGAAAAAGAGTAGAGGGAGAATTCCAAGTATTGAATAAAGCGACTAAAATTCAAGATGAAACGCCATCAGCTGAATTGAGGCAAGCTGCAGGTAGAAACAATTTGGAGTTCACTTTTAAATCAAGAGAAGATGTTGAGCACCTAGATGTGAAAGTTGAGTTTGAGAGAAACATCTCCATTGGAATGGAGGCTGGGAGTTAGTTCTTCTTTGGTAGACGTTAGTATTTGGTAGAACAGTAGAAGCCCAAATCTCTACAATTCAGATGAATAAGGGTAATTATTTTCCAACCTAACTTCCAGTTAAACAATTCTCCCTTCAGCTGTGTCTAGTCTATTGTTTTGAATCATTTCTAGAATTTAACATGGTCCTGCTGTATTACTTTTTATAAGTTTTTTTCTTGTAGATTTTTTTTTTTCGGAGGGAACAGTACTGGGAGATCTACCCAAGGCCTCATACATGCTAGGCACATACTCTACCATTGAATTACACCTCCCCAAACCCTTTTTGCTTCTGTTTTGAGATGGGGGTCTCATTAAGTTGTTCAGATTGAGCTCAAACTTGTGATCCTCCTGCCTCAGCCTCCTAAGGAGCTGGGAGTACAAATGTTTGCCATCATGACTGGCTTCAGGCATGTGTTTACTAGTGAGAACAGAAAACAAATTAGTACAGAGTTCTTACTCATAAGAATAACAATTTAATTAGAGAGTGTTCTACTAGCAAACTAGGAAACTAGTTTGGAACTACACATTTTCTTTTACATGGCTACATCCCACAAAATTTTAAAATTGAGATATAATTCACATAATATAAATATACCCTTTTAAGATATACAATTTGGTGGGGCTTAGTACATTTATAAGGTTGAGCAGCCATCACTATCTAGTTTCAGAACATTTTCACTACCACAAAAGACAACCGATACCTGTTAGTAGCCAGTCCCTTCCCCCTTCCTCCAAGCCCCTGGGGAACCACAAATTTGTTGTCTATTTCCATGAATTTACCTGATTTTGATATTTCATATGAATGGAATTATATAAAATGAGGGGTTTTGTGTCTGAATTATTTCATTTAGCATATTGTTAGGGTAATCCATATTGTACTACATATCATTACTTATTTTTGTACCTAGATAATACCCATTGTACAGATTACTACATTTTGTTTATGCATTCATCAGTTGATGAACATTTGGGTTTTATACTTTTTTTTGCTATTATGAATAATGCTGTGATGAACATTTGTGTGGACATAGTTCTCGTAGGTATATACCTAGGAGTAGAAATACTAGGTCATAAGGTAATTCTTATGTATAATTTTTTGAGGAACTGCCAACCTATTTTTCAACGTGGCTGCCTCATTTTATCAAAAGTTTTGGTATATAATATTTTCATTTTCCTTTGGCTCAAAATATTTTCTAATTCCTATCATGAAGGAATGTAGGGCTGGGAATATAGCTCAGTGGTAAAGTACTTGCCTAGAGTGCAAGAAGCCCTGGATTCAATCCCTCTTCACACACACACACACACACACACACACACACACACACATAGAAATATAGTTCCTAATTTCCAAACACATGGTACTCTCTGATAAACTAATACCTAAAGCTTTACAGATATATTTCTGTTATCTATTGTCTCTGATGGTTTATACTCATAGTATGGTGTTTCCTTGTGATCCTAATTATCTGTACATGTTGGTCATACTTGAAACATTATTTGTATGAATAGCACAAGACCTGGTTTTTGCTCTGCCAAGCCCCGGGTGTACCACCACACTAATTAGGTAAATCAAGATCTCTGGAATCCCCAGCTGAACCCCAGACTTAAAGTCCTCCTCAGGGATGGTTCACTTCCTGTCGTTCTCCCTGTATTGGGTGTCACCTTACTGTAAGGAACCATGTACATTAGACTGCCTACCTTGTGTGAGGTGGCTTCTGTTCTTCTCACCTTTCAAAGCCGTCCAAATGGAAGTTGGAATTTGTTAGATTCAGCAAATGCCCTTTGGAGAAAGATACCTAGCAGGTATCTGTCTTTCTGAATACCTACTATTTGTATAGATTGTACCAGACTCTGGAAATATGGTAAGAATAAAATCAGATACAGTGCCTGTCCTCAGAGAGCTTGAGTTCTAGAGTTGGAGAGAAATTTGACAAATGAATCAAACTGTCCCCCAAAATGTAAAAGTTTAATAGTTCTGAGGAGAACATTAGGATTTGACCTGGTCAAAGAATTTGGGGAAAGTTTAAATAATCTTGAAGCTGAAATATAAATTCCAGGATTATGGAAATAAATGCATTCTTAAAATATTGGACTGATAAACTTTGTGAATTAAAATAGAGTATAAATAAGGATAACCCCTTAAGACATACTGTGCTAGCTTTCTTTATACATCTGGGAGATCCACCAGTTTTCTGGCTCTAAGACTTCTTAGTTGTACATTGCTAAGAGTGGGGAACACAAAACCTCTGGAGGTGCAGCATTCCACCCTCCCTACCAGCACCCCCAAAACATGCTGCATCAGGGAAAACACTCTAATAACTAGAACAAAAAGTATCCCTTTGAGAAGCTGCCTCACTTGTTATGTGCTTACTACATGCACATAGTCACTTCAGATTTTTAACTAGGTTTTACATAGCTCCTATGTTTTAATACAACCATTTGTTAATTAGTATAATTAACAAGCACTTATTTGAGTTTCTATTTAGCCAACTCCATTAAACAAGGAGAATGAACTTGGCTTAAATTAAGAGTGGGTATATTCTGATTGACTTTGTAATTATCTCAGATTTAAAATACTTCATTAGATGTTATTCTCTTAGTTTGAACTTGATCCTATTATAAAGCAGTTATTTTACAGTTTACTTACTGACAGATTACTCATGTGTTCATTCTTTAAATATTTATTAAGCACCCATTATAAGTAGGCAACTTGCCAGACATCAGGGCACCATCGTGAGCAAGGTGGAGGCGCTCCCTATCTTCAGTTACAGTTCCCTGGCGACACAGACGGATGGACAGGGACTTGTGGCACCCATTGTGACACCCACGGGCTTGGGGAGCACAGGACGGGGAGCAGGGTCTGGTGAAGAGCCACAGCCAGCTCTGAGTGAGGTCAGTGAACGCTGCCCGGAGGAAACAAAGTCTGCCAGAATCCTGAAGGAGACGAGCAGGGTCGAGCCCGCAGAGGGAGTCAGGTGACCAGACAGCGTGTCCAGAGCCAGGAGCAAGAGAGCGGGGAGCTTGATGTGGGGTGGGCAGCGCTGGTGCCTCAGACATCATGCAGTGACACTAGGTGATGGCTAGGTGGCCTTTCCAGGCTCCATAAAAGAGAAAGACTGAGTGACAAGCAAATGGATCATACTGAGGACAGAATGTCATAGAAATGCGGGGATGAAAGGGTTTCCAAAATTCATTCACAAATTGATAAAAATAGACTTTTAAAAGGATTTTAGAGACCTTGGTGACTCATCTCTCCACCAGATGAGCTGACGGTGACGGCAGTTTGCCCCCGAGTGTGCAAGGAAAAAGAGCGTGCCGAGTACAACTTGCTGAACCGACACATTCGGTATTCTGGGGACAGTCTCTAGGTTTTACTTTATTTTAATAGCGTGGATTCTGAGAAGTGATAAAAGGGCTTAGAGGTGCGGAATTGAGAGATTTTTATTTCGTGCAGAACACCAAGTACTTTGAGGAGGCCAAGCACATTATTGTTATGCCTGAATATATGTGCCACCTTTTATCAGCAGGCAGCGTAGAGAAGAGAAAATTGGCTCAGAAGAAACTAGGTTTTCAAGATGATTTTTGTTTAGTAATTTTGAATTCTGTTTTCTCACCGATGGTGCAGAAAGTTCTCAAAAATATGGTAATTATTGCAGAGATATGGCTTCAGGCATTTGCAGCTATTCAAACAGTAGAATCCCATTATAAAATCACAATCTTTGTGTTCAGTTACACTGCAGTTGAGAACTTGTGCCTATACTATTTACTACATAATTCTTATGTCACAGAGCCCTGTAGCATGGAGGAGATAATCCAGAACCTCAACTACAGAGGGCAAAGGTAGTGGAGAAGTGTTGTCTTATATGGGACAGATACCACCTGGTAAGGCTTAATTGTTAGGTTATAACCATACATTTTTTTGGTCCAATATTCTATTGGGTCCAATTCAAGTTCTCAAACTAATTACACAGAAATCTAACAAATTACACTTTCTCAACGTTTCTTTATTCAATGGTCCATTTATTTAACTGAAAAGCTCTTAGCACATTACAGAGGTGGTAAAAAGCAATGATTAGCAAAATTGAAAGCTCAGCATGTCTGTTCATAAGCTTTTTTATTATTAGCCATCACTGATTACGGAGGTAACAACTTTTGAAAAGTCACGTGAGTTTTTATTTGGGGTCATGGTCATCGTTTGTGAAGATGGTTGTGAATCTAAATCCAGCAGGATGAGCCCCGATGTGGCACGTGTGGGATTTGGAGAGTGTTCTAATTGGAGTAGAAACTGCCTTCTCTTGAACAGAACTAGAAGGCTAAGCCATTAGTAGCTGGGAAAATCGGCACCTTTAAAACAGAAACATAGATTCACAAAGATGAACAGAAAGAGTGTCCAGGTGGAGGGGGTGACAGGGCTGGAGGAAGCGTAACGTGTGTTATACCCAAGGCAGCTCACAGATCACCCCACTGCCACGGGGGGCTGGTGTCTGGGGGGCTTGAGTTTCGAAGGACAGATGAGTACCTAGGAGCTATTAAAAATGAAATGTGTGCAGCTCACACACATTGAGTTCTATGGACAGCCTGTGTTCTAGGTGTTTACAGTGGACCAGTGAGCAGAACCTGCCTGTAATGCATTGGTGCTGCATGCCTGTAATCCTAGTACTTGAGGGGTTGAAATAGCAAGATCACAGGTTTGAGAACAGCTGCAGCAACATAGCCAAACCCTCAACAAGTAAATAAGACCATTTCAAAATAAAAAATAAAAAGGACTGGGGATGTAACTTAGAGGCAGAATGCCCCTAGGTTCAATCCCCAGAAAAAAAAAAATACAAAAAAAAAAAAAGTATCAGTGAATTTTAAAAAAACATTAATTTTTTTTAAAGCCCTGCCCTGTATTCCCACGGGCAGGGCAGAAACATCACAATAAATGCAGTAAGTGCGTGAGCTATGCCGTGCATCAGGCTGTGGCATGGGCTGTGAAGATCTCAGTACTGGGGAGAGGTTAAGACATTCACCGTCAGAGCCCCGATGTGCTGTTCAGGGGCGGGTGCAGGGGGCACACGCCCTGGTCACAGTGGTGTGTGTGTGTCTGGGGAGCGGTGTGTGCAGAGGGGCCTGCGGCAGGAGAGGGCACTGGAGGGGCGAGGATGGGGGCTCAGGCCACAATAAGACCTCCAGTCTCACTCTGAAAGAAGGGAGCCTGGGAGCTCTGCCTTAAGGTTCAAATGCACCCTTCTGGGATGGACCGTGGAAGGGCGAAGGCTCATGAGGTCAGCGGTTGCTCCCCCCAGTACTCCGGCCATGTTAAGCTGTCCTCGCCAGAGGCCCAAAGCAGCAGGACTGGAACCTCTAAGCACTTAGGAGTGCCCCTTGGGACTAATTTTCATATCTCCAAGCTGATGATGGGGCTTTTGCCTTCTCTCCACGCCAGTTGCTTAGGGGAGTCTTGGGGAGGGCCAACCCCAGAGGAGCTGGCTTTTATTCTGCTCCACTGTGTCCCACTCCCCAACCAAAAGACAGAGATTTAAACTAGAAACAGTATTATACTTGAGTGTGAGAATAAACACACAGCGTGTGAAGCAGATCCTAAGGATAAAGAGAACTAGCGAAGGGAAGAAGGCAAACGCTGGCCTGCGGCTGCTCTCAGGAGGGTCAGGTCCAGCTGCAGAGCCCGAGGCTCCCCACGCCTCTCCAGTTCTCAGGGTCAGCGTGGCGGCCGGTGACAGGCCTGCTGCAGACAGCTCTGCTGGCGCCCGGCCGGGAAGCCCGTGAGAAGGGACCCGATGGTGCGTCACCTGGAAAACCATGGAGAAGCTGGCTTGAGCTGACCGTGGAGGGGCAGGGCTGGGAGGATCCCTGTGGGGCCCTTCCCCATGGGGGCAGCGTCCTGCCTGCAGCTGTCACGTCAGGGAGGAAGGGACCCTCACGGACACAGGCCACCATGGGGATCAGCGTGTACGTCCTGGGGAGAGCCTTTCCCATGGCAGAGCGGAGGGGGGAGGCCATGCACAGCTCGCTTGTTTGAGAGGCCCCCCGCGGAGCGCGGCTGTCTCTAAACGTCACTGCTCTATTGAAGGGGAAGGCACATTAGCTGCCTTAGTGAGCGTGGTCCCTGTTAGGGACAGTAATGACGTGGGGCTCGGGAATAAAGGACCAGATCGCTCTGTTGCCTGCTGTGGGGTGGGGTGGGCTGGCCAGCCTTGTCCAGAGGCCTGTGGGTTTCCTTTTAAAGTATTTCAGAAAGCCGTGGGAGGGACTTCTCAACGACAGGTTTGCCGCGCTTGCTGGTTATGTATCTCAGTCGGCTTCTTCCACTGTTCAGTCCATCCTGTCCCCTGGGTCTGTGCTAACATTTTTGGAGCACTTTACAGTTGGCAAAGCACTCGAATACATCTTAATTTCATCTCATAGCTCTTTGGAGAGCTGGGCAGAGGAGGAATTGGGGCCTCAGAGAGGTGGAGCCACTGACTTGAGGTCACACAGCCCCGTGGAGCAGGCTAGGAAGCCTCCCCTGTGAGATTTCTAGGGTATCTCAGTCCACTGGGATGGCTCTAACAAAGTACCATCAACAGGAGGCCTGCCAGCAACTGAAATTCATATCTCACAGTTCTGGAATGCTTCCTATAATATCCTCACATGGCAGAGACATGATGGGGCTCAAAACCAGGCACCCCAATCTGGTACTCTGGCCTGCTGAAAATTTCGACAAGGTCATTGAAAGTCCTCAGAGTCAAAACGTCTCTCTGACCTTCAAACGTCCTCCTTCTTCCTTCCCATCTTCTCCCTGCAAAGTAGCTCATGGGAACCAGAATTCCTCTTGCCCACACTGAGCCGTAGAACCTACAAACATTCTATCCTCCGCGCCGTTCTATGTGGGAGCTGACTGTAGAGAGAATCTCTGACCCGCCTCACCTGATAGTAAGTCCTAAGACCCTCGTTCCAAAAGGGGCCGGGCCTGCCCTGCCTGGGAGGAAAGAGCGCCACCCAGAGGCCAGGAGGAAGCTGGACAGACAGACGCCCCCACCTACCACGGCTCAGACCTTTGTCATCCAGTCAGTTTCCGCATGGCTGTCCGCTCTTCATCAAGGCCAAGCTTCAGAGCACGCCGTTCTCCCTGCGTCTGTGGGTCTTCGTGTCTGAAGACTCCATGTCACATAAAACTTGGATTAAATAAACGTGTCCTGCTTTTCTCTTGTTATAGGAGTGTCCACTGTGACGCTGTGGGAGGGAAGAAGGGTCACACTACAAAGACAAGAGCACTCCCCCCCGGGTCTCTCGCAGGAGAACTAACTCCATCACGGGGCTCGACTCTAACCATCCATTTGCCTCCTGCTACAAAGGTAAACATAGTTTCAATATAAGCCGTGTCCCCCAAAGCCTCATGTGGGGGATTCAGAAGCTTTGGGAGGTACACCTCCTGGGTGGTCCTTAGGTCACTGGGGTGTGTCCACATGGGATTGTGGGACCTTGGTCCTCTCTTCTTCCTGTCTCTCTTCTCCCTGGCTCATGAGGTCAGCGGTTGCTCCGCCCAGTACTCCAGCCATGTTGAGCTGTCCTTGCCAGAGGCCCAAAGCAGCAGGACTGGAACCTCCAGGATTGTGAGCCAAAAGAAACCTTTTTTCTTAAATGTCTATTACCTCAGGTATTGTGTTACAGTGATACAAAGCCAACAAATATAGCTCCCAAAGGTCCCACTTCCTAATGGAGTCACAATGGGGATTAGGATCTCACCATGGGAATTTGGGAGTGGGGTGGGGCATGAGAGGAAAACATTCAGACCTTAACAAGAGGCATCCTCTCCCCTTAGCTCCATGGCCCCCTCCTAGAGCCCAGGGGAGCATCTAGATTCCGACCAACTGCCAAAAAATCAATACAGAGTCTCTGCCCTTAAAATTGTCTTCTACATTCTTAATCTCGTAGGTTAGCTTTGTTGAAGCCATTAACATATTTCATCATCTCTAATATATGGAAATTAGTGTTTTCATGAGGCTCATTAATCCCAGCTTCTTCCCTTAAAAAGGTCGAAGTTACTGGAAACAGTATTACAGAAACGAGGGCATCTCACAGTCTTCAGAGGAGCTGAAGGGGGAGGGCATTATCACCGATTTTGTCTAGACACCTAAATGACAATCATTAAGAGGTGAATTTCAATGACTGATCTGCGCACGCAGCTCTTGTGCTCACTGTGAGAACACGGCAGGGTTGCCCAGCTCCCGGCACATGACCATGGCCGCGGGGGAGATAGATGCGGGAGCCTGAGTACTCGTGGTCAATTAATTAAAACTGCAAATTTTAAAGGAATCGTAAATCATCCTGAGCAGGGGCAGTTCCCGGGCTTCTCTCCTGTCTCTGAGCTGGAGCAGAGCCACTGGCCTGTGCGGAGCCTCCCCAGCCTCTCGGCTGTACAGACGTTAATCTGTCCCTGGGGCCACACACAGGCAAGGAGACCCCCCGCCCACCCACCGCCCGCGGGGTTCCCAGAAGTGTCGCTAGCTTCCCTCTGGAGGCTGGGGCAGCTGCTGCAGGGCTTGGTTTTGCTGGAGATGTGGCCGATGCACACAGGGAGCAGAGGCGCTTGCTCCAACAGGAGGGGAAACTGAGGCACCACTCTGTTCCCTGTGTTCACTTCCTAGGGCGTGACACCAAAGTGCGTGAACTGGATGACTTCAAATGCCAGAAGCTTCTCGTCCCAGAGTTCTGGAAGCCCGAAGTCTGAGGGTAAGGTGTGGGCGGGCGATTCCTCCCCAGCTTCTGGAGTCTTTGGCTGTCCCAGCGTTCCTGGGTCCTCCGCCTCCGCACGGACCGCCTTTTAGTTCTGTGGCCTCTCTAAAGTCCCTATTTCCAAGTAAGGTCACATCCCGAGGTGTCTGGGGCTAGGAACCCAACATGTCTCTTTGGGGAGCACAGTAGTCTCCCCAATCCACAGAGAATGTGTGCCAAGACCCACCAGTGGGTACTAGAAACTATGGAAAATGCTGAACCCAATTCTATTATTTGTTCCTATATAGATATGCCTATGATGGAGTTTAATTGATAAGTTAGACACAAGCATAACAATATACTGTTAAAAAAAAAAAAGTTATGTGAATATGGTCTCTCTCTTAAGAGTCAAGACAGAGCTGGGCGCAGCGGTGCATGCTTGTAATCTCAGTACTTCGAAGGCAGAGACAGGAGGATTGAAGGTTCAAGGCCAGCCTCAGGAACTTAGCAAGACCCTGTTTCAAAATAAAATAGAACTAGGAGTGTAGCTCAGAGTGTAGCTCACAAAAAAAAGTGAGGGAGAGGGAAATGAAAACAAATATTAATACTTTCTCCCTGGGGTTGACCATGGATAAAAGAAACCTCAGAAAGCAAAATCGTGGGTGAGGGGAACTGTACGCAGCCCAACCTAACAGCTCCCTTTCCAGGGACAGCAAGTGGCTCCCTGGTGCCCACCTAGCTTCTGGTCTTGATCCCAAGGGAACCCCCTGAACCCACAGGCAGCCCTCCTCCTGGTCCTTCTCAGCGCACAGAGGCCGTGCGGGGTGTGGAGGAAGAAGGGGAGAAAGGCGCCGTCTTGGAATGGGGCTGCACCAGTTTTGGCCCCACTCTGCCCTTCCCGGCTCTGCAGCCTGGGCCTGCTGCTCAGTCTCTGCAAGCCTCCGCTCCTTCCCCAGGGTCCGGGTCCGGGTCTGTCCCACGCACCTTGCCTGGTCATTGTGGGAATTAGAGGAAACGCCTCGCACATTCTCGTGCTTAGTAAACACGAGCTCCCTCCCCCACCTCTGCACTCTCCACGTATCTTGATAGTCCTGGGGTTTTAGGTTGGCCTGACCTTGGCATGTCGGGGACGCTGTGACACCTATGCGCTCTCTGAGCCCATCTGTGATTCAGTTCATTGACAAGGAGACGCGTTTTCAGTGCCTGGGTTTTTAGAGTTCACCAAGCGACACCAAACAACCGATGGGCTGCCTTCTTTGAAAAGGACGCAGGCCGAACGCCATCCTGGAATTGATTGACTGGCACAGCGTCTCTCCAGTCCCAGGCCGTGTGGGCCTTCGTGTCTGCCGTACAGAAATCAATTGCCCCGTTCCGTTCCCGAGCCCAGGACCCGAGGGGCAGCATTCAGCTGAGCACCGCCGCGTGGGGCGAATCTCTCTGCCTGAGGCCCCAGCTGCCTCTCTCGCCTCCACCCCTGTGTCCAGGCCCATGAGGCTGGAGCCTGCTTCAAAGTGACCCTCGTGGGGGGCCGCTCCTCACAGAGCCCCCCGCCACCTCCATTGCTAAGCTCTGAAACACTCACTTTATTGGCAAATCCAGAGCCGCTCCAGCCCCAGCCAGGGAGCTGCATAACCCAAACCCCAAGGGGCTTTTCCGTGAGCCGAATCCTTCCTGCCCCCAACCTGCAAGTGTCTATTGCTCTGTTGACTCATTCATTCATTCATTCATTCATTCACCAACACCTCGGGAGGGCAGGCACTTTCCCGCCTGAACTCATTTCATCGGAAAAACCATCCAGAGAGGTGTCATTACCCTCCATCATGCAGGTGGGGAAAACGAGGCTGGAGAGATGGAGTGATCTTTCCCAGCTGCCTCCGCTTGTGTGCAGTATGGAGGCAGGAAAAGGAAAGGCGGCTGGAGAACTGAGTGGGCCCAGTGTGGACCTGGGGGGCCGTCCAACGAGACAATCCGCCAGCAGTCTGGTATCACACCTCCTCCCTGGGACATGTACAGGACAAAGATGTGACCAGCACGCAGTGACTTTTTTCTTTGCGGGGCTGGGGATGGAACCCAGCACAAGCCACCCCGCCCCCAGCCCCACAATCACTGCAGAACTTCTCGCCAAGGTGTCGCTGGGGCAGGGTCTTAGGGCACCTTCCAGTCAAGGCAGCAAAATTGGCATCGTAAATACGAGCAACTGCCACAGGCCATCAACGCCTCTGGTCTCCGTTGCCTACTTTACAAGATGGAAACCCCAGCAGTTCCCTCTCGATGTGGTCATTTAAAGATTAAATGATGGGCTGGCAGAACCCGTGCTCTGCATGCACCAGGCGCTGGGTCCCAGCCCCAGGCCCCCACCCCCAAAGAGATCAAACGAGATGCCACTCGCTGCACAGCACGTTGTAAATTGACTGGGGATTCTGTAGCGCGCGGCCCAGCGCCGAGCAGCTGCTCAATAGCTCAGCAGCCCAAGAGTTCCACGATGTGAAGCTTCGTCAGTGAACATTTACTGAGCACCTACTGCGTGCCAGACACAAGTGTAAGCTACTCTAAGATAGCTTTTAGGATCTAGAGAAGAACAAGAGAGACGGAATCTCTGTTCCCAGGACCTTCCATTCTAGTTGGTGGGGCACAGACAATAAACAATGAAATGAAGCCAGGCGCAGTGGTGCACACATGTAATCCTAATACTTGGGAGGCTGAGACAGAAGGATTGCAGGTTTGAGGCTGGTCTCAGCAATTTAGTAAGACCCGTGAGACCCTATTTCTTTCTTTATTTGTGTGGTACTGGGGATTGAACCCAGACACACTCTGCCTCTGCCTCTAAGCAGTCCTAGTCCTATTTTTTTTTTTTTTTTTTTTTTTTTGCAATAGGGTCTCATTAGGTTGATGACAGTCTCACTACTTGCTGAGGCAGTCCTTGAACCTGTGATCCTCCTGCCTCAGCCTCCCAAGTACTGGGATTACAGGCGTGCACCACCACACCAGACTGTGAGACCTTATTTCAGAATAAAATAAGGCCAGGGGTGTAGTTCAGAGGTAGAATGCTCCTGGGTTCCATCCCCAGCACAATAAATAAATATACATACATACATACATACATACATACATAAATAGACTCACTCTCATGAGGCGTGGCCGGGCTCCCTCGGTGCCCATGCCTCTGGCGGCCTGAGCATCTCCTTCCACAGTCACACGTGGTCTAAGGAGCTGGGGTCGAGGACTCCTGGCTCCTGCAGAGAGACAATCGCCAGAGCTGAGTCACGTCTCCCAGGCAGACTCGTTTCAGAGCAGACAGTGGAGTCCGGAGGCCCGTGTCTTGGGCTGGGATCAGCTTTAGACTCCGGCCCTGGCTGGTCAGCTCCTGAGTGGCCGTGGGGGTGGGGTCAGTGGTCTTTGCTTCAGCAGGGAGATGGCCTGCTGCAGGGACACGGAGAGCTACAGATGGGCTTTCCGGGGACTGTGTAGTTGGGGGACCTCCTCTGGATCCCAGGAGCCACAGGAAGGAGCCCGCCCTCGGGGGCTGCTGAGGGTCAAGCCAGCCGCCCTCCTGCTGCCGGGCTTCTGCCTGCCCGGCCTCCGATAGCATCAGTGTTCGAGAAACAGCGAAAGAAGAGGCTGAGCGGGCAGGGCCAGGGTCCAGTGGGACTCATTAGAAAGTGTTCAGCTGGGTGGGGAGGCGCAGCCCTCCGCAGTCTCCAGGCAAGGGGGCTTCGGGGGCAGGCCGAGGGAGGGAGAGGGACAGAACCAACAGAACGCAGATGGACTGAACGCCCAGTCCAGACCTCCAGGCGGGGACGGCAGGAGGGAGCCGCTGCCCTGAGGGACCCCAGGACTCAAGTAGAGGGGGGGCTTAGGGAGGAGCAGAATTTCCTGAGCACCACACACACGGCGTGTGGTGATGGACCCACGTGGTCTGGTCTCAACAGAGTCCCAGACAGGAAGCCCAGACCAAACAGGTAAAGCAATAAAAAGGAATCTCATCCCTCCTCCGCACCGGCCAGGACGGGCTCGGACCCAGGCTGGACCTTCTCTCCTACCTCACTCGGTGCCAGGTCTCGGTGCTCCTGCCCGCCCGGGGCCCAGCCCCACCCTTGTCCTCCCTCTGAGCTGAGAAGGAGCCTGGGGACCTGAAGAGGGTGGCTGCGGAGCCAGTTGCCCTGGCCGGCTCAGTCAGGGCCCGGGTCACAGCAGAGAACGCATGGGGCCAGGAGAGCTCGGAGGGGTCGCCAGGACCGCCAGCAGGAAAAGGGGGACAGAAATGAAGCACAGTCAGGACCTCGCCCGTCTGCAAGCCTGTCAGCGAGGCGCTGCCTTCCCCAGGCTGTTGAGGAAACTGGGCTCAGAGAGGTTAAGGGATGACCCAAGAACACACAGCCAGTAGGACTCAGGAATTAAACTCAAGTCTGCCTGAAGCCAAAGGTGTGCTCTGGGAACTACATTACAGACACCTCCTATCGGGGGAGATACAGAAAGAAGCTAGAGCTAAAAGCGAGGAGGGGGGCTGGGGAAACCAATGATCATCGGAAACAAAAAAGAAAGGGCAAAGTGTTGCCACGGGAAAGGGAAAGGGCCAAGAGAAAGCAAAGAATCATCCAGAGCATTAAGCCCAGTGACAGGCTTTGGAAACTTTTAAAAGTTATAAAAGTCTTTCATGATGAGTTTTCTTTTTCTTTGTAAGCCCTGGCATCCAAGCTATGACATAACTTTGGGACAGGTCCAGGAACAGCAAAACAGAACCAATTAAGTGGGCCCCCCACCACCAAATGTTTTCCCACCCACCCCCCTCGGGCCCCTGAGGTCCCGCTGAATGGTTTAAAACCCACAGAGCTCGTGTCGAGGCTCAAAGACCGGGCACTTCCATCTGTGGCTGAGCATCTTCAGGTTCTCCCTCGGGCTCTGGGGCCCGAGTCTATTAAAATTCTGATGCTTCTGTGGCTTTGGGATTGGATAATCATAGAAACTTCAGCAGAGGGAGAAGAAAAAAAGTCTAATGGCTGTCAACACAGCAGCAGCTGAATGCAGGGAGGGTGGGCAGGCTGCGGGCTCTGTCCTGGCAGAGGGAGAGAGAGCCACCCTCCCTCGACTTTGGGTTGACCAAAGGCCACTGCTGATTCTTGGAGCGACGTGAAAGACAGGGAGGATTATTAGAATCAGTCCAACAACAATAATAATAAGCTAGTGCTTTGCATCCCTGTTTTGCATGGGTAACCTACATCTGCACGGGGCTTGGTGTCTTCCAGAGTGCATCAACACACAGTTCCCTCTCCATCCTGACAACAACCTAGTGAAGCAAGAAAGAAACGTCCGGTGTAGACTCAAGCACTGTTACCAAACATGCTGGCTCCCCTCTCAGGCACGAGCAGAAGCAGCACGTCCTGCCCCCAGAGATTAGCGGAAGCTAAGCCATCTAAAACATGTGGACCAAGGCTTTCCAGTCCAAGTCATGTGTCCCTTATCCTGGAGTGTCCTGGGTCCCCAAGGGAAGAGACGCAGAGCAAAGTTCCTAATTAGCCATCAATGAGCAGAGCATGAATGTGTATTTGTTACTGAAGCAAAACCCAGCCATACTGACTGATACAGAAATCATTCCCATTTTCAAAGTGAGTAAACAAAGACTTGCATGAACTCAAGGCTTCCTAGATAGAAATTTGGGATAGAATCCAAGCCTGTGGCTCCCTGGGCAAGAAGCAGGCAACTGTAATGAACGGGGAAGGGGAAGGACTTTACCATTAGGCAGAGGAAGTGCCGGCTCCATCTAGGCTTTACCTGTTGTCGCCGATGACCTTGGGCGAGCTGTTTTAGCCTCCCAAAGTGAAGGTGATGGAAAGACTCGCAGGGCGCCGGGAGAACTGGGTCAGGTGACATCAGCCCTCAGTCTAACAGTACTCCAGAAGCTAAGTGCGCGTCCCGGCCCAGGCTTCCGGCTGCTTCTCCAGCTGTGTCCAAAGGTCTCCATGCAGCTCGGAAGTTGGAAGGTGATTCAGGGCTCCCCAGGCTCCCTCCCTGGTTGTTCTGCCCCTGCCCTCAGCTAAGTGGAGCCTTTGTTCCGTCTGGGCTCAGACTCAGGAAGGTGTCTCCTGTGTGTCCAGCGGGAACATTTTTCATTTCAAAGCGTATTGTTGTCTGGACAATGACATAAAGCGGAGCTTCACTGGCTCCTGAGAAGAGAAGTCGACAGTGAAAAGGCTTCCTGAGAACACTGGCACCTTCCAGAGCGACCGCCCCACCCGGAGCCTGCACCCGGGGCCACAGGAGAGACCTCGTAATTAATTTTTAAATTTGCTATTATCATGCATTTAGGCAGCGGCCTGAACTTCCAGTTGGTTTTGACCTTTCAAAATGTTACAGGCAATATCAGCTTTTCTCCAGTGTGAAGGACGCTGACCAGAGGCTATAAAAACCCCAGCCTGGGGGGCCGGCAGCCTCCCTTCAAAGTCCCCTCTCCCACCCCTCTAGTTCTCTTGTCATCTATATAAAGGACACACGAGTGCACGCACACGCACACGCACACGCACACACCCTTTTATATATGCTTCCATCCCTTCACTTTCCATCCCCAAAGTGTCTGTCACACATTTTTTAATTGTGACTAAAATATACATCATATAAAAATTTGCCATTTAACTGTTTTTAGGTGTACAGTTCAGTGGTGTTAGGTACTTGTGTGTGTGTGTGTGTGTGTGTGTGTGTGTGTATGTGTGTGTGTGTGTGTGTTACTGAAGATTGAACCAGGGGCGTTCTACTTCTGATCTACACCTGAAGCCTGACTATTTTTTTTCTTCTGAAACAAGGTCTTGCTAAATTGCTGAGGCTGGCCTCCAACCTGTGATCCTCGTGTCTCCACTTCCCAAGTACCGTGATTACAGGCATGCACGCCACGCCCGGCTTGGTGACATTCCGGTGCTCTGCAACCGTCACCACTCCCCATCTCCAGAAATTTGCATCCTCCCAAACTGAAATTCTGTATCCCTTAAAAAATAGCTCCCTCCTCACCCCCGGCAACCCCCATTCTACTTTCTGTCTCTGATTTTGATTCCTGTAGCACCTCAGATAAGTACTCATAGAGCATGTCTTTCACCCTGGCTGATTTTGCTCAGCATCACATCCTCACGGTTCATACTGCAGCACATGGCAGAATTTCCTTCCTCTTCTTTCTTTCTTTTCTTTTCTTTCTTTTTTTCTTTCTTTCTTTCTTTCTTTCTTTCTTTCTTTCTTTCTTCATTTCTTTATTTTTTTTTGCGGTACTGGGGATTGAACTCAGGGGCATTCTACCTCCGAGCTATACCCCCAGCCCTTTTTTTATTCTTTATTTTGAAACCGGGTCTCACTAAATTGCGGAGTGCCTCACTAGGTAGCTGAGGCTGGCCGCGAACCCGGATCCTCCGGTCTCAGCCTCCCAAATGATGGGATTACAAGCATGTGCCACCATGCCTGGCTCCTTCCTCTTTAAAGCTGAATACTACTCCATTGCATATGTCTCGACACGTTTTAAATGGTAGAAGACAGTAATGCCGTTTTTCAGAAACTGTTCTCTCCACACATTATTTCATTTGATCCCTACAATATTTGGAGATAAACATGATTCCCTGATCACATTCTCTGTGAGGAAGCAGGTCTCTGAGAAGTTTCAGGACTGGCCTCCCCCAGGACCCTGCCCTCGAGGGCCGCACCCCACACACCCTGGTCTCCAAAGCTGAGAGCAGAGCTCGTTCCTTGCCCGCGGGTGTCTACCTTTCACCGTATCTCACTCAGCGCCTCCATCGGTCCATCAGCAGCTCCGGGAGCTCGGCGCTGTGGCACGGCCTTGCTCAACAGGAAGGGAATGTCCACCCAACCCCAGCCCCCCACCCCCACCAGAGCCACCCAGTCAGCTCCTCCCAGCCTTCCTGGTAGGATACAACCATGCAGACCCTGGAATGAAGGGAGAGGAGGTCCTCTGCATTTAGAGTCACCTACTGTGATGCACAGTGACTGGGATTCTGTGTCAGAATGGGGGGGAGGGGACAAGAGCCATCGGTGGCCAGGGCCCCTCCACCCAGCCTTCCCACTCCCACAGCAACCTCACAGGGAGGGAGGTTTGCCTTGCCCTCATCTTTTCTTTATTTTTTTTTTGGGGGGGGGGGATGGGGCACTAGGTATTGAACCCAGGGGCATTCTACCTGAGTTATACCTCCAGCCCTTTTTTAAAATTTTTTTTTTAAATTTTGAAACAGGTCTCACTAAGTTGCTGAGGCTGGCCTGAACCTGCAAATGTTCCTGTCTCAGCCTCCCAAGTACTGGGATTACAGGCGTGTGCCACTGCGCCTGGCTGCCCCCATCTTGAAGACGGTCACACACAGGAAGCAACGAGTGAGTCCAACTTGGAAGCTCCATTCCCCGTCACGTGGCTTCTCCACCAGGAGGCTGGTGCGTGTGGCATGAGGAGGCAGGAGGGAGGGAGAAAGAAATGAGACCCCTCTAGACACCCAGCGTCAGGGCAGGGGGTGGTGACGACACCAGGCTCTGGCTGCTCCTACTGCTGCCGCCACAGTGGGTCTGGGGACCCTTCCTCAGAGTCCAGGACCCAGACTCCATCCTGGACCACTTTCAGGCAGGAGACCATCAATGGTAGTCTGAGGCAAGGTAGTTCTCCACTGACTTTATTTTATTTTTATTTTTTGTGGTACTGGGGACTGAACCCAGGGGCATTCTACCTCTGAGCTATACCCCCAGCCCTATTTTTTATTCTTTATTTTGAAACCGAGTCTCACTAAGTTGCAGAGTGCCTCACTAGATAGCTGAGGCTGGCCGTGAACCCAAATCTTTCCATCTCAGCCTCCCTAATGCTGCGATTACAAGCATGCACCACCATGCCGGGCTTCTCCACTGACTTTAAATAAACAGTGCACAGCCAGGCTCAGTGGTGCACACCTGTAATCCTAGTACTTGGGAGGCTGAGGCAGGAGGAACCAGGTTCAAGGTCAGTCCCAGTAACTTAGCAAGACCCTCAGCAGCTAAGTACGACCCTCTTTCAAAATAAAAAACTAAAATAGGGCTGGGGTTATAGCTTGGAGGTAGAACTCCCCTGGGCTCAATCCCCAGTACCAGTAAACAAACAAACAGTGCGCAGTTCCGGTTACCTCCATCAAGCGCCGGGCTAAGAAGGCACTGGAGATACCAAGATGAAGACCTTGCCCGTGACCTTGAGGGGCAGACCTGAGACAGGTCCACACCGTAGCCACGGGACCGACTGCTCCAGGGACAGGAGGCAGCACACCCCTGGGGAGGTGTCACAGAAGACGCCACTGGAGCTGGTCTTCAGAGACAAGCTGGCCAAGGCAGGAAGACTGGGGGGTGGGGGCGGACAGGACAGGACAGGACAGGTTACACTTCAGCGAGCAGAACGTCTGCAGGCCAGCTGGCGAGTGGCAGGAGATGTTCTGGAAAGAACAGCAGGCAGGTGCCACCATCTGCAAGACCCTGGAGGACGACAAGCTCGGGAGCTCAGACATTCTCTCATAGGCAGCGGGAGCCAGGGGAGGTCGAGGAGTGACGGGAGGCCACCAGGGAGCCGGGAGGTGAACCAAGGGCCACAGCTGGAGCTGTGGGGACAGGAAGTCCACCTGAGGGGCAGGAAGTGCTCCCTGGGAACAGACGTGTGCTCAGAGCCTCAGGCCCTCGGAGCACCCACTGGTTAGGAGCCGCAGCGCACCTGGATTCGGGAGGCCTGATCCGCGCCTGCCGATTGGGGCTGACCTTTTTGTTTTTTTTAATGGTACTGGGGAATTAACCCCAGAAGTGTTCCAACTCCAAGCTGTACCCCCAGCCCTTTTTTATTTTTCATATTGCTAAGTTGCTGAGGCTGACCTCAAACCTGTGACCCTGTCTCAGCCTCCCAAGTCCTGGGATTACAGGCTTGTGCCACGGTGCCCAGCTAGGGGGCTGGCTTCTCACTGCCCGTAAAATACCACGGTGAGGACCTGGGGGACTTGCGACTGAAGCCGGAAGGCCTGGCTGGCCTAGCTGGCCCTTCTGCGTGAGGCTTGGGGTGTCGTTGGAGGGATGGAATCAGTTTCCCCCATCATGAGAGACACTTTCTGAGCACCTTTCTGAGCACCATCCTCCAGCAGGCTCATGAGGGCTCCAGTTTGATGGGGTGCAGCTGTGTGCAGCCGCGGGAGTTATCTACACCACAGACATTGGCAACACCACAATCGGGGTGCTCTCTCTCACCAGAGAGCTGGTGGCTAAACCAGTGCACCTGGCCAACGCCACAGGCCAACCCCATTGCCTACGCACTATCTAGGGAGCCCCACCTCCTGGCCACAGCGAGGCCAGACCTTCCCCCAGAGCGCAGGCCCAGCAGGCCTCAGCGGGAAGGAGTCACCGCTGGGTCCAGATGTGGGGACCTCACAGGACCAAGTGAAGGAAGCACTTCCCGGCGACCCGCCACAGGCACTGGTTCTGCAGGCTCCGGCCGTGGACCAGGCGCGGCCCAGATGAGATGTGGCCATTGAGTCTAGGGCTCTCTGCAACCCAGGAGAACAGCACAGACTGGAACACGCCTCGAGTTCCCGCTTCTGCTTGCCAACGTGGAACCTGGACAAGTCACCAGGTGCTCGAACCTCGGCCTCCCTGTCTGGCGGGGGGTGCTGACTATGCTCAAGGCTGGTCATCTTCAGAAGGTTCGATGAATAATAAGTGGAGGCGGTGAGGTTTTTCCTCTTTCAGCGAGTGGTCTGGGCTTCCCAGCCCCGGTGAGATCTCTGTTCCCCGATCCTGCCTGGCTCTCCCGAGACCCTCTCAGCCTGCGCCACCTCCCGCCCTCCCCCAGTCTTTGGCTCAGCTGCTGGCCTTTCCCTCCAGACCCACCTGTGGGGACAAACCCGACCCCCTTCAGCATCAGCCTGACCCTGGTCTAGACCAAGGTCACCTTGCCTTCACGTTTGGGGAAAACTGTTTTAAGATTCATCACATTATCAGCAAGCAATCTGCTCCTGCTGAGGGGCGCCAGAGAACTTCTGTTTGTGGTTTTCCACTTAATAACTGCTTTTAAAACTGAGACAGAAATAAAAGGGGTCAAAGCACCAGGGTTTATGATAAGTCTGTTTTCCTTCCTCGCCACCCCCTCTTCCTCTTCAACAACCATTACCGATGTGTTCTTGGTCACTTCTGTGCACATTAAGGTCCCTCGCGCCCTGTCCCTGCTTTTTTCTTTCTACACACATGAGTCTGCTCGTATTGTCTTTTCACAATGCGTCTGGCAGATCTTTCCGAATCAGGCCACAGAGGCCGACTTCATTCTCCCCAGCGGCTTCCTGGAATTCCACGGTGGGAAGACTTTCTGGTTCTAACACTTCAATCCCATTTTGTTGGAAATTTGGATTGCGTCCCCACTGTAATAAATGTCTTTGTGTGTTTGCGCAAGTCATTCCACGGAATCAATTCCCGAAAGTGGAATCACTGGTGGAAGGTCACCGGCCTCCGTGGCCGCCATCACCTGGCACAGCTCGCGGGGCGTCCTACCCAGGCCACCCACCTCCGCTTTCCCACCAGCTCCAATGCAGGCCTCGTGACCAAGCCCACCCGTGTTTTCACAGTCATTCATTCACTCACTCATTCATTCCTAACCTCTCTGGGCCAGGCCTGTGTGGGTTCATATGACAAGGCCTCCCCCAACCTTGGGCTGAATCCTCCTCTTCTGTGATGTCTCCTGGGACCCCACACAGGGCTTCGGCCCCTCCACCAGGGTCCCGAACATCATCTCCTCTGTAATAGAAACACACTCGGGCACTTTCCAGAGAGACCCAGTAACACCAGCATCCTCCCCCCATTCCAGAGGCCTCCTTTGTCCACTCCTGGGCAGACCAGGGCTATCGGTGTTCCTGTCCTGGAGATTTGAAGATGCTGAGATGTCAGATTACTTGGAAGATGCAGAAGCCGAGCTGGGAGACCACCTGAGCTCACAAAGCCATGGGCAGCAGGAAAGGTATTATGAGAGAAGCCAGCCTGCGGTGTGGAGAAGGAAGCTGGCACAGAGAGGGACAGGAGCTGGAGGCAAAGCCCCCGAGAGGCGCCGCCCTCCCCGCAATGGAGTCCTGGGGCGTCCCTGGGTCCTTACAGCAAATGCAGTTGATTTAACTGGCTCCTTTTGGTTAACAACCGCTGGCCTGGGGCGGCTCCTCAGTGAGGTGGTCCTCAGGTCCCCTCTGCTGCCTGCACACCCAACCTGCCTCTCAAGAAAGGAGGGCCAGACGGGGCGGGGGGGGGGGGTTTGCACACCTGTAATCCTAGTACTCGGGAGGCTGAGACAGAAGGATCAGGTTTGAGGCCAGCCTTGGCAACTTAGCAAGACCCTCAGCAACTTAGTGAGACCCTGTTTCAAAATACAAAATAATATACGGCTGGGGGTATAGCTTAGAGGTGGAATGCCCCTGGGTTCAATTCCTAGTTACATACACACACACACACACACACACACACACACACACACACACATACACACAGAGCGGGAGGGCCAGCTGCTGCTGAAAGTGGCCACCTGGCACCTGTCGGCCGGGCCTGGCCCATGCCAGTGCCGGGCGGGGTGTGCCACGAAGGCTGTCAGGCTACAAGGAAGCACCAGCACACACCCTCTCCGCGCTGCAGCCACACCGCTGCCTCCGGCCAGGCTCCCCGAAGCTGTGGCCGCAGCCCTGCTCTGGACTTTCATCCTAAATCCCTGTTTCTCAAGTCAGTGGAGAGGGACGGATGGCACAGCTGGCATTTCTGAGAAATGGAAGGAACACAGAAACACCAGGCACGCGCACCCGTCTTTCTACTGACAGAGGAAAGGCTCGGGCGGTACCCCACAGCGTCGCCCCAGAAGCTGAGCCTGGTGGCCCGAGCTCACGCCCTCCCCAGCTGTGAGTCCTCTGCGGGCCCTTGAGGCCGAGGGTGTTGAGGAGCCGACGTTCCAGAAGGAGCACAGGTTTACTGCCCTCCCGAGGCTCCACGCCGTGTCTCAAAGGCACACGCTGTGGCTGAGGCTTATGTAAGTTAAAGAGTGGAAAAGTTTCTCCCAACATGACATTTCATAACCGGGCCCGCTCCCCGCCTCACCCCATCATCCTGGGGAGCAGGGCCAACTTCAGGGCACAGGCAATCCTCACCCTCACCTTGACAAGGGCCATCTGGGTCCCTGTGTCCCTCACAGATCCCTAGAATCCCGGGCTCACAGGCCCAAGCACTTGAGAGGTTTCCAGATGGATCCGCAGCCTGGCACCGTGGGGGTTCTCCTCCCCCACCTCCTGCTGAGAACAGACCTCAAAACCAAAAGGCTCCTAGAGCCACAGGGCCCCTCGAGCTGGCCGAGGAGGCTGCTGGCCGGCCAGGGTGGCCTCAGACCTCTTTGCCCCTGAGCAGAGAGCCCAGCCCCGCTCCTCCGTGCTCTCAGGAAGGGCAGCTAGTCCCCGAGGAGGGCCACACAGAGTCCCAGGACAGAGGGGCACAGCGGCCTGAGAGCCCCCCAGGCTGGCCACCTTCCTTCAGGGCCCCAGCTGACCCTGGCATCGTGCCTCAGTTGTTTCTGGGCAGATGTCTCACTTTTGGGGAGCTCCTTCCAGGTCGAGTCCGTTTCTATCCTACAATGGGGCCCCAAAGGAACAGGCTCAGCCAGTTTCATGGACTGGAATTTGGGGCAGAGCTAACAGTCCCAGAGACAGGGCATCAGGAACAGATGGATCCCAAACAGGCAGTGACATTACGCGGTGCGGTTAGGGGGCGGCTTGCAGCCCGGGGAGTGCTTTCTAGGAGAAATGCCACCAATGCCTCTTATACAAGCAGTGGGGGGGCAGGGACGTGGCTCCGGGGTAGAGCGCTCGCCTAGCATGCGAGGGCCCTGGGTTCCATCCATCCATCCATCCCGGCACCTCGGTGGGGAGCGGGGGGCTGTCGAGGGCCGCCCGGCTCAGCTCAGTGGAGAGCCTGGGGGAGGGAGGACATTTAGGCCCTTCAGGGGGGGGACCAGGGACACCAGTCCCCTCCCCCGGGTACCGTAGCTAGCCTTGGGTTTTGAGCGCTTGCAGAAGGCAGAGACGCTGAGCTGAGGGAGCGTGTCCTGAAAGCTCTGAAACCCCCAAAGGTGAGAGGCTGGTGGGGGGTGGGCATGGAGTAGGAGACGACTCCCCACAGTGGTCTCATTGATACAGATGTTTAAGAGGCGAAGTTCTTGGTGCTTGGGGCTCAGTTCCCTTTACCTGAGGACAGGCAACCAGAGGCCAGGCAGGAGGGCTCCAGCCTGCAGGAGGCGCTGGATGGCAGAGTAAGGCAAAACCAAGAGGGTCAGGAGGACAGGGCCCAACCAGGACAGCATTACACCCAGAACCCACTGGAGGGGGAGGGCCATGCCTATTAAAGGTGGTTGTTACTGTCCCCGGAGGCCTGCTTCAGGAAGGCAGGGTGCCGCTTGTCAGCGCCAGGTAACAGAAATTCCATTAACATGTTGCAGCCTCAGCCCTAAGAATCTGCTTTTATGTTCAGAAGACAAGGGATAAATGGCCCTGCTCACAGCTGCCTGGCTGGTGTCACGGAAGCTGCCCGTGGAGGCTCTGAGCAGCTTTTGCACCTTATCAGGTGCGTCAAGATCTTTCTCCGGGAAGATGTGTCCAGCTGAGAAATTGCTCTGCCCACCTGCGAGCCGGTGACACAGCCAGGCCTTGTTCTACGCAGTCCGACTCCACGAGACAGATATGGAGCCAATGAGAACTACAGGGGAGGTCCAAGCGCAGGGCCACCTGGGCCAGGCTGTGATGACCACTTCCACCCCAGCGCTAAGCCCAGGTCCCTGCAGGAAGCGGCCAGCTGGGCCCAGCCCGTGGCTCAGCTGGGCAGCTGGTCTTTCTCATCAGATGGCCAGGTCGGACACTGCAAGAGCAGGGGACCACGGGGCTGCCGGGACAAGCTGCTCACACTGAGCATCCTCGGGCTTGCTCTACGTGCAGGATGAGATGTCCACCCAACAGCATGGACACCGAGGTCCTGAGAAACAAGGTCACTGACCGGTCCAAGGCTGCAGCCAGGGAGCAGACCCGGCCGCTCCAACCAGAGAGTGCCCCCTTCCGTTCTCCTTTGGTGAGGATGAGGCCGGGAGGGGCGATTTCTATCCTGTAACCAGCCTGCTGGTCTCCATGGGTGAGGCTGATGGAGGCCGGGCTCAGCCTCTCTGGGTTTGAGTCACCTTTTGGGTGTATTCGGGGACCTCTGTGAAGGTCAGGCTGGAGCTACAGCAAGTCCTTGATTACTTAATCAGCGCTCAATCCATTTTCTTCATTGCAGACAAGGCGCCTAGTCCATCTTTCACACGAATGAGGACTCCTGTTTGGACGTGACGGCTGCTCCCCCTCCCTGCTTTCTTATTACTTTCTCCCGCAGCCTTCCCTGAATACCGATCTACGTGGGCCCAGGGGGTCCTCAGCTCAGCAGACAGACACTCAACCCCACGCCCTTCTGAACTCAGGGAGCCGGAGGGTCCCCCAGGAGGCCAGGGCTGAGCCAGGGACCGCTCACGCAGGAGTCCACAGGGGACAGGGTGGATATGTGTGCCCTGTCCACTACTGCTCACTCCTGACAGTCAAGCGCCAAGTCCCATGGGGATAAAAACCCCGCAAATGAGAAGCTGGTGTTCCCGAAAGGCGCCGACAGCACAGCCAGGCCGGGGTGAAGGAGGAGGGAGGGACGGGCCCGGGGTGAGGCCACATCACACTGGCCAAGGAGATAGCTCAGAGCAGGTTGCTGCAAGCGTGTGGGGCCCGTGTCCCATGATGGAGTCATGGTCCCAGGACCCAGAGAAACAGAACCTGCTGGTGCTCAGAAGGCAGGGCACGTGTGGCCTCCTGGAGGACCAGGAGGGACTGAGAGCTATACTGCCAGATCCCAGCACCCCACTGAAGGGTGGAGGCCCTGCCTCTTTTTTCTGGGAGTGGTGGAGAGCAGTCAGGTAATTCCTTCAGGTCACTTAACAGAGCAAGATGCGAACCCAGGCCTGCCTGACTCTGGTGGGGTCTGCGCCCGCCCCTGTGGCTACCTCTTCCCTTTTCCAGTCCTGGGGATCAAGCACAGAGGCACTTAACCACGTAGCTACACCCCCTTTTGGAGACAGGGTCTTGCTAAGTTACCCAGGATGGCTTTGAACTTGTGATCCCCCTGCCTCAACTTCATGAGTACCTGGGATTGCGGGCACCTCCATCCCCTTTCCTAGAGAGGTCCATACGCCCCTCAGAGGTTTGGGGAGCAGCAGGAGGGGGTAGGTAAGAGAATGGGCCCTGGAGTTGGATCCAGCTGGGTTCAAACCCACTTAGCAGGCACATGGCCTTGGACAAGCTCCTGTTCTGCTATTCGCTTCTCACCTGCAACGGGGAAGACGGCTTCCTGCCTCCCAAAGCATCCGAGGCCCAGGTAGGTGCTTGGTCAAGCTGTGCTGCAGAGCGGCTACCGGGGCTGAACACGGGGGAGGCCCCCACTGGGCCCTGCTCCCCCAGGGAGGGCTCCCCCAGCCAGCACACCCGTGCCTCATGGAGGGCAGGCTACGCCCTGCTCTGACTTACCCCATGATGACCACAACGGTAGTTTTCCCTCTGTGCCTAGCCCTGAGTTCCTCCATCTTGTGAGGCAGTAGTTTGCCATGTGTTGCTCCATTTTGAGCACGGTGCTGAGGTAGAAGGACTCTACACCTTGTTTGTACAAGTTGACAGCCACCATCTGCCCAGCACCAGCCATAAGACACAAACTGATAAACTTCTCATGCTGATAAATAGTACCACCTATGATCTTACCAAATGGAACCAGTAACATATGGATGCATGGATGTATCAACCTGTATCAGAAAACCTGGGCCCATGAGCTTATCCAACACACCTGACCATGGAATGAAGCAGCCCCTCACCTGTGACCCCTAAGAGAAGTGGCACCCCACGACTGGACACTGCACACTGACCCCGCTACCTGGCCTTTGGTCACCAGCCTTGCCCAGGAAGATTGCCACAGCCACGAACCTCGAATCTCCGATTCTCTGTCTCAGCTTCAGCTCAGCATGGCTTCTCCTATCCAAGAAGACACAAGAGCACTCCAAGCTGACACCTCAAGCTGAGACTCCAAGCTGACGCTCTGAAACTGCCTTCCTTCTGAGCCCTAGCTCTCGCCTTGACAACTCTGCCACACCGGTTAGTTAAAACTCTTCTCTGACCACCTCCGGGGGCTTTCTGCGTTAGCTCTTTCTGCCTTTGCTCTGGCCAAAGCTTCCTGATCCCCTGTGGCTGCCTTAACCCTCTCCTGGTCTTTCTGTAACCTGTATATATCATTATGTGACGTATGATATGTGACTTGAGCCCTAATGATATTAGAGATTCAGATTGGAATGAAAGAAGCCAGATGTGGTGGTGCACACCTAGAATCCCAGTACTTGGGAGGCTGAGACAGGAGGATCCCAGGTTGGAGGCCAGCCTCAGCAACTTAGCAAGACTCTTGGCAATTTGTCAAGATCCTGTTTCAAAATAAAAAATAAAAAGGACTGGGGATGTATTCCAGTAACCTGGAGGTAGAATGAATCTCCCTGGGTTCAATTCCCAGTAGCAATTAAAAAAAAAAAAAAAAAAGCTGGGATAAAACAATTTGTGATGGCCTAGTCTACAACTTCCAAGTGGCCCACAAGTGCGCAGTGACTAGCAACGGACGCAAGGGGTGTAGCTTGTGGATTTGTTGTTATTCAATACATTCTGACACTGTGGCAAGACACAAATGTGTTTGGTCTGTGTCGATGCCGCAGCCCGCTCACAAGCCCCCGCCGGGGCTGGACACAGGGTCAGAGCCCGGCCACAGGCGCTTCCCCGAGACGCGAGTCCACCTGGGCAGGTGGTATTTGCAGACCCAGGAGAACCTGGACAGCCTGCAGCCTGACCATTAGGTCAGGAAAGTTCAAACTTCCCGCTCACAGCGTCTGGGAACAAGTTCTAACACTGACCCCAGGGCGATCTGCTCTGAGCGTCCTCACCAGAAGTAGAGTTTGCTCAGGAATGCTAAACCGCCAGCTGGGCCGAGCCTGCTTGGCGCCTGCATCCCGCCCGGCCAGGCACCTGTGGCCCGGGGACCCCCTGCAAGTGGGTGCTGGGGTCCTCCTGGCCCTGCCACAGGCTCTAGGTCAGGACAGTCACCCGGGAGAGCTGGGGTCCCAAGCCACGCTGGTTTCCTCCAGCACCTCTCTCCGAGCTGCAGGCGCCCACAGGAAGCCTGCAAATCCACCCTGCCACACGGGGGCCAGGCAGGCCGGACCCACCTCAGGACTCAGTGGCCCCAGAGAGGAGGGTGATTGCCCAGCCAGTGTGGCTGCAGAGAAATGGGCTGAATCCGTCTCTGCCTCCCGTGGGGGCTCCCACAGCTGGCTCCTGGTCCGGGAGATTCCTCGACTCAAGAGATCAGCCCCCCTCCTGCGGAGCGGCCTCCCCCCAAACTGGCTTCCCAGCCAAGGCCCCTTTCCGGGGGTCCGGCCGGGTTCAGCCCTTTCTTCCTCATTACTCTCTGAGCCACTCTTCGCCAAGCTTCTCTCGTCCGCCTCCGTGCCCTTCAAAGGTGTGCCACAGGACTCATTTCTTGGCTAAGGGACAGGCCATCAGTCTTCTTAATTTGGCCTCATAAATCAGCCACCTGGGTCCCAGGGTGCTGCCTTCCTGAACTCCTGAATCCTCTGGACACGCCTCGGGCAGCCCCCGGCCCCCAGCTCCCCCTGGAGGGGCAGCCGTGCCCCCAACACAGCCCGCCGCATCCCCCCCCTCCCAAAGCCCTGTCCCCCACGAGCGGGTGGGGGCTCGCCACAGCTCCTGCGGGAATGTGGCCAGCCGCCACAGCAGCTGCCTCGCCTGTCAGCAGGGCCTCCTCCCGGAACGGGGACGTCTTAAGCTTGTTGGGATCAATTGCCCGTGGTGTCCCACTCCATTCCTCTGCCAGGCGGCTGACAGCTTGGGCAGGGAGGGGGAGCAAGAAGGGCTTTGTCGGGACCCTGAACCAACTGTAAGGGACATGGCCTTTGGGGGGAGGGGGGGAGGGCAAGCTGGGGTCTGAGGGGGTGGGGGCTCGAAGAAACTCCCCAGAGCCCAGGACCCCACCTTTAGAAAAGCCCAGGGGAGCCAGGTCTGGTGGTGCTCGCCTGTAATCTCAGTACTTGGGAAGCTGAGACAGGAGGTTTGAGGCCAACTTTGGCAATTCAGTGAGGCTCGCATCAACTAAGCAAGACCTTGTTTCCAAATAAAAAAATAAAACAGGGCTGGAGGTATAGCTCAGAGGTAGACAGATTGCCCTTGGGTTCAATCTGCAGCACCACAAAAAAGAAAAGAAAAACCCAGAGGAGCTAGGTGTGATAGCACATGCCTGTAATTCTAGTACTTGGGAGGCTGAGACAGGAGGATCACAGGTTTGAGACCAGCCTCAGCAACTTAGCAAGACCCTAATTCAAAATGAAAAATAAAATAGGGCTAATGGTATAGCTCCAAAGTAGAATGCCCCTGGCTTCTGAAAAAAAAAAAAAAAAAAAAAAAAAAAGACTTGATAAAAGACTGAACAAAATAGAGAAGGGCAGAGCCGGGCGTGGTGGCGCACGCTTGTAATCCCAGCATTCGGAAGGCTGAGACCGGAGGATCCGGGTTCGAGGCCAGCCTCAGCTACCTAGTGAGGCACTCCGCAACTTAGTGAGACTCAGTTTCAAAATAAAGAATAAAAAATAGGCCTGAGGGTATAGCTTGGAGGTAGAATGCCCCTGAGTTCAATCCCCAGTACCGCAAAAAAAAAAAAAAAAAA